>JABJVR010008303.1:0-10757 GCA_025773905.1 Chitala chitala | reverse complement strand
CCCCCCGCCCCCCCCCCCCCCCCCCCCCCCCCCCCCCCCCCCCCCCCCCCCCCCCCCCCCCCCCCCCCCCCCCCACCATCCAGGTACGGGGTTCAAATGAAGGTCACAAAGCTGAAGTTTGATGAAAAAAGTAAAAATTCTAAAGAACATTTAAAAGTTTGGAGATGTGGTAGTAAATGTACACTGGTGTGAGCACATACAGTAATTTACTGCTTGAAGTGAAGCACATGGGATGAACAGACGTGTGGAATGGACAGATTGTCATTGTCAGCTCTTCAATAAGCACAGGATACTTCAATTCATATTTGTTACTGTTACTTTTTTCATTTGCTGTTTTCTTGAAGGAAGGAAGCGCTGGGTTTCACTGCACGCTTTGTTCATTTCAACGACATTTATCAGCCTGTCAGTATTTAGCACTGGGCTGAACGAAGATGAATATCTTTGTTCAGACAGGAAGACCTGTTTAAGCATAATTGATAACAAATGTTACCAGTAAATCAATTTGTCAGCACGGGATTTACATATCCAGTGTTCCGCCTTTACCGCTTCACTGTTTTTGTTCAAACAGGAGAGGGATCTTGGTCTGCTGCCCAACATTCTGCAGTAGCTATATAGCAATGTGCAAACTAGTCAGGACAGGCCTAAAATCACACAAATTATGGCAAGAAAAGAACACAAAAGCTAAGCGACACGGCATTCAGACAGAACTTAAAGTCCTTCACAAGCCACACTTTAGTGCTTGAGCACGGACTGACTCAGTACAATAAATGGTTTAAATGCAAACTTAAGCAAAACAGATATGAGAGTAAAAGTACAGGAAACCACAGGTGATAACAACCGCTTACAAAACCAGAGCTCCGCCACCCCAGCACTGAACAACAGTGAGCAGCATCCAGTGAGGAGGTGCCTTTGGTTTCAGGGCCAACAATGGGCTCCGGTGCAGCATTCAGATGCATGATGCCCAGACTAAGTCATTTAGACGCCTGTTTGTCTTGCTGTCATGGCGTGAGCAGCGTTTACTTAGCAAACTCAAATGCTTCTTTCCTTTCCCTGGACACACTCAAAGCAGCTTCATTACACTCCTGGCCTAACAGAGGCAGCTTTTCAGTTTTCCCTGTTTTCCTCTTCAAGTCTAGCTGAAGAATGTCATTTCCATCATTATATTAGTCACACAACCCTGCCCCCCCCCCCTCAATAAGTGCCAGAAATAAACAGCTTCCACCCTAATCTGGGCCACACTGCCACTGAGGACTTGATGTTGACCAGGAATAGGGGCTGATGGCACTGAAACCGACTGGCTAACAAGACTAAACTCATGAGACACACTGGATAATTCTTTAATTCACTGGGAAATGTTCCACTTTTGTGATTTTTTTTTCTCCTCCCACTCTCAAAGACAGGCTCCAAATACAGAAGGTCATACTTTACAATGTCAGTTTATAATGCAAAATTTCCACAAATATAAATGCTGGAGGCAGAGAAGCTCTTTTTGTCAAAATTAAAAATAATTTCTGAAACCCACAGGCGACTGGTTAAAATCTAAACATGTAGTCTACTTTTAATGGCTCTGTTGTCCTGATGCTACGTAACTATTAACAGCAAAGTGGTATCCAGTTTAGATTACTGGGAAAAGCAGGGTGTTTGGACAGGCCACGCTACACAGACCACGAAGACACACAAACACACAAACACACACACACACACACACACACACACACAGAGACATTTTGTATTAAAACCCGCAATCAAACTGCTGCCCAAATTGCAATGCATGGTGGGAGGAAACTCAAAGAAACTAATCTGCAAAAACAAGATGGGAATTTGCACACCAAACACAAGAGGCTAAATTCAGTTCCCCAACCCTGAAGGTGGTAGGTGACTTCTACCTGAACATAATCCTCTTACTGAAGAAGGAATAGATAATACCAATTTCATGATGAATATTCTGCATAGATACTTTTTTTTATCTTACCATCCTATTCAAATTGGCAATGCATAAAGAATATCTCCTTCCCACGTAATTTCAAGATGCATCGCTGGCTGTTTTTGAACATCATTAGATTGGCTGCATAGCAAAGGTCACATGTGAACAAGGGATGAAAGAAATCCCCTCTTTGTATGCACTTACATTTCCACGGCCTGTCGAAATATGATCAATTTTGCAGGGCATGGAGGAAGAGCTGAAATATCGGCACAATATAAGCATCGCACAAACTCGTTTGGTTCGAGAAAAAACACTGTATTGTCAGCATTTCACCCCTAATTTCATGGTGCATGATACACTGATGTGTTGGAAAAAGCAGTACAGTAAAACTGTCTGGAGAGCCACAGGAAAGGATAATGCACTGTGGTACAGCAGTGCCCTATTAAAAAAGCATTTTCTGACTCGAGTGGCAAGATAAAGGCAAACACAAGTCCTACAGCCGCAAAGATCAGGGGCCATTACTGGGATAATAACATGGAAAAGATAAGATTTACACTCTAAGCAGTAATTTGTCCATTTAATGAAATAAATTGAAAGCAATAAGAAAAGCATATACAAAATAAATAAAACACATTTGATTGCATTTGCCTATATTAATCTGATTTTAAATTCCAGTCATCATCCTTTTCAAATAATTTTGTTTTATATACAGACACAGGTCACAGAAATAAAATTTGAAAACCAAGCAGATATCATATGAGCGATGTGTTGGTGTGATACTACATTCTTTCTTTCAAGACTGAGGATGGATTCAAGGCATTTAGGGAAGAGGAAATTCAAATTAGGCACTGGAACACAAGGGATATTGCTACAATACTCAGCCAGTACTTGGTACTCATCATAGAAGAATGATAATATTTCACATTGAAGGGGGGTTGATAGATTCTTTAAATTCTTGATGGCAGACAAAGTACAGGGAAAACTGAGTAACTGCAACATTTGTTAGAAGGTCTAATATTTGTGCTGTGTTACAGAAATGTCTCTCCTCTGGTCTGCTGAGTGAGCAAAATATCTAGAACTTAATTTAACTTGTTTTACTAAGCAATCACATCCTCAGTTTCTTCCTGGTAAACAGGGACCTTTACAGATGTGTAGGTAAGCAAAGTTCAATATAAAAGAAAAATCTAAAAAAAGCAACTTGACACACAGTTACAGAAAAACAATGCATATTTTCTACATGTTTAGGCACAGTGCATGTTGATTTCTTCAGACTCCTGCGTCCTAGCCTCATGTCCTACCCAATGAGCCACCAGGTCATCTCATCTTTTGTTCTCCATGTGTAAGTACCATTTCCTGTTATAGACTCCAATCACTTTTTTGTTTTAGTCTGGATTTGCACAGCACTTTGTATGTATTACTTTATTCCTTAGTACATAACTTTGTGGATATCTTCTGTCAAAGCTCACAATGGAAATTCAGACTCTTGGTTAACTGACTTCACACAGCCATGGATGGATGGATGATATTTGCCTAAATCAGCATGAATTTTTCTTTGGTTTTCCCAGACCTAACAGTATTCCATAACACCATTTCTTCTCTTTCTTTAAAACAAGTTTTTACTTATTCATTTTTTGATAATGTGAGTCGTGGGCTCTGCCATTTAGTTAAAACATATATTCAGTTTTCTTTTTTTTTGAACATTAACATTTTTCCAATACAGTATATTGTAATATTAAGCCTAAGCAATATTTTAAAAGATTTAACTCGAAGACTTTTATTTACATGAGCTATTATTTAAAAGTAAAGAACCTGAATAATGTGGACCTGTAATTAATAATGTCTCGCTGTGATCTGCAGCGTAAGGAGAAGATCGTTTTGTGCTGAGATCAGTCCATTGCTGAGTAAGCGACCACACAGGCAGCGGGAGAACCGGGAAGGCGTCTCGTGTAAAAGGAGAGAGTGTGTTCAGGAAGAGCTGCGGGAGAAACTCCTTAGTGTCAACCAACAGGGCCGAGAAACGCTGACTTTCTGTTGGCTTCGCATGTGGGCAAACTGAGCTCATCAGAATTTACACAGGAAAAAGTTTACATTCACCTACTGCAACAAGTAAAGGCAGGACTCGCACAAATCTGTACGGGACAGTGATACATACAGAACTAAGAGGACATATTTGTATATTTTCACTAGTGGACCATCTGCACCATGTATCCAAAAAACAGTAACACAAGCTACAGAAACATAGAAGGCCACAAGTCAATGCAAGGTCATTACCAGAATGGTATGAGATCATGAGTAGATATACCCCTATCTGGTACGGAGGTGAATTTCACAGTGCACTGCACAAGCAATGAATAAGAAAAGCAAAATTAATTAATGAAAGATGTACAATGGCATGTTGGGATGAGTATCTAAGTTTGGAGTTATAAACTTCTTTTTCAGCTTTAGACAAGAGTCTCTTCTGATGTATATAACTGCTGGAAAATACAAAATGGTTTCAGAATACAAACACAATTCAGCACTCTCTTGTGAATTTAATGATGTGTAGGCATCCTTTAAGTGTGTAGGCATCTGTTTGTATGGTTATATCAGAATAGTCAATTAAAGGTGACACAATTGAAGATACTTAAGAGAGGCCCCCAGTCTTTTAAATTATAATTGTCTTTGGCATTTGTCATTAAAGCTGGGATGATCGAGAACAACCTATGTGAATGGAGAAATTTAAATACATTTGAGTACAAGCATTCATAAGAAATAACAAAGACACCATTGATTTTTAAATAGTCCTGTCTGGTGTGTGTGGCTCAATCATGGAGACTGTCTATGCTCATGTATTTATTTAACTTGCAAGAAAGATCTGCTAAAGTGAAGAGAGCATCAAAGTAGCAGATCTCCTCTTCAAGCCCTTACAAATAACCCAACTCTACCTCCTCAATGTTGAAACCTAATCTGAAGTGGTGACACCTTTTAATTAAACCTGAAGCCTTGGTTAATCCCAATCCACTAGCAAATGTCAGACAGACACCTCCCGGCTATCACCTACTCATCATATACCTCACCGGTCAGAAGACAATAATTAATCGTATGTCCTCTGCCATGTTCGTTTTTTGAAAATATGATTGAACTGCTTGCATTATAATTAAAATAGAAAAAGATATTTTTTGGTAGCGTGTTCCAGTGGAGATGATCTAGCCTTAACAGCTAGATGTAAAACTGAAAAAACACATTGTATGGTTGTGAACGGTTTTGATTAAACAAAAGGATGTGTTATTTGTATGTGATTTTTTTTCTGTGTCAACAATCAGTTATGGTAGTGACTCATTGTGTTTATTTACTGCATTTAACATTTTACTCTTCCTAAATATCTGTATTACGTAGTGTTGGACAACGCCATGGACAGCCATGTAACGCTATGACATTTGTCCATTTGACCTTTCTGCTAATGGGCCATTCATTTCATTCTGACTAACAAGTGCATGTTTGTTTGTGACAGACATATAACCTTTAAACTGAGCGAGTCTGAGAGCCAGCGATATCTTGCTTGCGGCTCCTACGCTTTTATAATAATGCTCTCCAGACAAAAGAAAAGCCGAGCCGTTTTAACGTTACACCGAGAGCTAGTGAGTAAGCGTTTCCTTTGTTTGACGTGCCGTGTAGAGGCTCCGGGGTGGCAGAGAACAGGCGGCTGCAGAGCACAGTGCTCGTGAATACGTGGCGTGGGCGGAAGCTTTGAACCAAAGAAAGCTCACCATAATTACTTTAGTGCCATTGTTCCTTCTTTTCAATCTCGACAGGTAATTGGTAACATGGACAGTGACATACAGCGAAGACATTTCCAGCCCCCTCTCGGTACTTTGGTTTGCAAGTGAATGATCTGTCGCAGACCACTGTGTCACAGGTGGGAACCCACTTAAAACTCTTTTGGCAGTTTTATTTATTTATTTAATTATGTTTTGTTTGTTTGTTAGTTTGTTTGTTTATGTTCCTTTTGTTATTTAAGTATTTATGGTGTAAGACATTCAATGATAAGCTGCCATGAACAGTTCAGATAATGAAATGACATTAATTTAGCATTGAAAAGGTGTTTTACACCGCACCCAAAGTATCAGATTTCAAAAAACACAATTTTCTCCTGTCCGGACACACATTGCGACATGTATACTCACAGAGGCAAGTGTGTGTGTGTGTGTGTGTGTGTGTGTGTGTGTGTGTGTGTGTGTGTGTGTGTGTGTGTGTGTGTGTGTGTGTATAAATATGCACTACAGCTATCGCATTAATTAACAGAGTTTATTTAATTTAGCAATGTTGCTGAAATCTATCTTGGCCATTTATTGATAGCCAGTCGCCTTCTCATTTCTGTCAGTGCAGTTGCAGGCAGCGTCTGTTCCTATCCTTACTTTAAAGTTTAAGTGATATAATTTATTAATAAAATGACTTGTAATTTCTGAGAACCGCCCTAGGGGTTCTAATGATTTAAAAATTTCATTGCTTTGTTAATTAATTTTATTACATTGCTGTAACATTATAT
Organism: Chitala chitala; assembly: GCA_025773905.1. NCBI lineage: Eukaryota > Metazoa > Chordata > Actinopteri > Osteoglossiformes > Notopteridae > Chitala > Chitala chitala. The sequence goes on along the minus strand of JABJVR010008303.1, from coordinate 4,308 downwards.
TTCCTGAAATGTGGCTCACTAAAATTTTAAAATAATTTAAATCTATTTACATACATTAAGAAAATTACAAAATGCATGTGCTGTGACAAGGGCTGGGCCTCGAAAACCAGTTCCTAATTATAAGCAGCTCTAAATTTCCAATAACTGGGAACGCATTTGAATTTTGGTTGAAATATTGATCCCTATATGCATTTTCAATCAACTATAGGCACTGGTAGATTTTAGGGGTTGTGGCCACCCCTGAAATTTCATTGGTCACCAGAGCTAACAGATAATGTGACAGCCACTTCTGAAATTTCATTGGCCATCGAAGTGCTCATGGGGGATTTGAACTTCATCTAATTTCAGCCAGATTTCCAGCCTCAATGCCTCTAAACATTTACTGTATTTGGTCATGTAATGGAGAGAATCAAAAAATATTACAGTATTTTCATTTAATGGTCGCATAAATTGCTCAACAAATGTTAACGTTTTCATTTGCAAGCTGTAGTAGAGAAGTATTTTAAATCTGTAAATTTTTGGGTGACCCAAAGTCATATACAGACTACTGTTCTACAAAGCATAGTCCAGTTTTACTCTTACAAAAAATAAAGATATTTTTTTGCTACTGAAATATTTTGGTCATTTATTTTTACCATATTAGAGTCGGAATCAATAATCAATAAGAAGAATTTGAATCAGATTTAGAATCGATAAAATCAAAACCCTAGGTTTGATGTACATGATGATATTTCTGTTATGGATGATTTTTTAGTATACATTATGTAATTTTACATTTGTTCAATTCAGAGTCATGGCAGGTCTGAAACAAATCCAGACAAATAGAATGTAGAAACTGGATGGAAATCAGCCTAAATCAGGGAACACATGTTCTCACATGTGCGTGTGTGTGTGCACGCACACACACACACACACCCCCACCCAACCACCCACCCCCAACCTGAAGGCCTCATCTAAACACACAATCCTGGACAAACAAAAGAACCCTACCACCAATCATAGCCATCGTGCTCACTCATGCATTTTAATAATTTATTAAGATTTTACATTACTATTTGACTGCTAAAATTAAAAGCCCGTAACTAATACCGCAAAATAATCTCAGCAGAAAACAAATTAAATTTGTTCGGCCTCATTCTCCATTCACTGTTGGCAGAGAGGCTGTTTGGTTAGCATGCTGTCTGTGTACACCAGGCCTGGTGATTCGCCTGGAGATTCAGGTGAGTCATGTGATGAAGCACAAACCTGCAGTGATATCAGTGTTTTTGGATAACGAGCTCTGGCCATGTAGCCATGACCCCCACAAAGGTTGCCTAAAAGGGCCTGGCAGATCTTCAGCTGCCCTCGTTCCTTAGGCGCTCAGTACAGTAAGTGTCTATAACCACGCGCTGTGATGTATGTGATAAAGCATTATGTTCAGGTACAACCTGAACTTAGACCTTTCAGGCATGTAAGTGCCATGTACCACCATCTCCCACGTGTGCTGGCCGAAGAACAGGCAGGCCACCTGGCCACGCAAATTCTGCTAAAGGGTATACCTGAATGTGACCTCATTAGAAACACCAATTTATAAATCAGCTTTGGAGAATTTAGTAGAATTGGATTTAGTACCACCCTTCTGTCTTTAACCAGCGTTTTGAAATTGTCCAGATTTTGGATGCATTCATTCTGTTTCTGATTATATTACACACCAGCAATGCAAAATAAGAGATGGTTCTTGGCTGCCTACAGCCACAAACAACCAGAGAGGGAAAATTCAGTTCAATTCAATTCAATTTAATTCAATTCAATTTGATTCAATTCAAATCAATTCAGTTTGATTCAATCAAATGTATATAGCGCCTTTCACAATGAGGTGCCTCAAAGTTACTGGGAGTGTTTGTTAGCAAGCAATACCTGCCCTCTTCAACCAGTCAGGTCAGATAATAAAAGGCAACAACCTCCTCCTTAATGGGATCGCAGTTCAGCCTTTTCTGTTTATGCTGCCTTCAACCGTCATTATGACCTATATTTTTGTCACATATTTTAAATTACAGTTAACTGCTCAAGTGCCACGCTAACCTGTTCTAGTTATACCTGAGGCCACATAGACAACTTCATGTGCTGTATCAAGAAATGAAGGACTGCCAGCAGTGATAAGTAACACGACCAGCTTCACAGTTTCATCTAAAATACCTCCTACCATGTATCAACATCTGCTAAGACGTTCAGGAGACATGACCTGACTCTTCAGAGAGAACTGGCCATTTAGATTGACATTCAGTTATATTAAAATGCTGAAAATTCAGGTTTCTTTAAATGGGAGTTATATAGATCATTAACTGTAAGTTAAGGCAAATATAATCATAAAGCTTCGTTGTTATGAAATCTGCTTCCAGACCCAGGTGAATTAAAGTGGGGTCAAAGTTTAAAAAATGTACTGCTGAGATGTAAGCCAGCTAGGATTTAACTGAAATGTTCCTCACACACTCTCAGTTCTTTGTTCATCTCTCCATTATGGTTTGTTAAATTATAGACTGGCACAAACATTAATAAATGAATTATGAAAACAGCAGCAGATTTCAGAATTTATTCACCATGGCACTGCTAGTGAAAATTAATTTGCTTTCTCCTCAACATGAATGCCAGAATCCTCATGTGAGATTGAACCATCAGATCTACAACCCAGGAAGCATGGTGAGACCTGTCATCTCTGGTCCCACCTGGTCAGTGAGTCCCATCAAGCCACACCGTGCACCTGTCCATTGACGTGCCGTGTTTTGCACACCTCAGCTTTGAAGCGTGTTGAAGTGCCCCGCCTTGTTTCTGCATCACATGAAGCCCCAGGTGGGCTATAAGGAAGTACACTTTGCTGATCTGTTTAATGGACATGCGAGGCCACTCTGGCTCACTCCTAAATTCGAAGGTCTGTCCGATTCCCTCTCCTGCCATGGCTCTTTAGGGGACTCACACTTAAGGCTGAAACTAGAGCTTTGGTATTTAGGGACCACAGTCCAAGAGCTTCACCATTTTAACACCAATACCTAAGGCTGCAAAAGCAGCTCCTTTTTATAAATTTGAAGATTAAAATAAAATGCAATTTATAAATCAAATGAAACAAAATTATACTGATTTGTTGTTTATCTCATTTGTTTAATTAAACACATAGTGCAGCTATATGAGTCCAATGGAATTTTTAGAACATAAATATGTCTGTGACTGTGTTAGTATTCAGAAGACCTTTGTGTCAAAGGCTGTTGAAGATGTTCCTCCAACAGCAAATGAACAAAATCAGGAAGTGATTATATACAGGTGGCACAGGCGTTATTCTCTCAGGTCAAGCCCTTGGATAGCAAGCTGTTCAAACATATGATAAGGAAACAGCAAAATTATATAACATGGCAGATTTAAGCTACATTTCAGTGCCAGTACATCTGCTCTGGGACTTTTTACCTCAGTCTGAGATCTCCTTAAATGCCCTTTCAAATATTTGAGGTTCAGCATGATATTGAAAAGACCGTTCTAGTTCTGGTGACCATGTGCATTGCGAAGGCAAACATACCTTTCTTGCTTGTGGAAGCACAGAAACGTTGATTTAAAACATGAGGGATCTTTGATTGCAGCTGTGGGGCCAGTTGTGATACGATGTAGTGAGGTGTGGTCTGATCTGCGCTCCCGTGCAATGACAGGGCCCTTTGGGTTCTGCCCAGCCTCTGCAGCACCATCTGTCAGCCAACAGCAGAACTGCATCGCTGCTTTTGTATGAAGATACACTCTCATTGACCACGCCCTGTGACCTTGCTGTGGGGGATGGCCAAATTGTCCTTAGGCTGATGTATGTAGACAAGTGTGGAAGTCAAAGAAGAGCAGTTTTTCAGCTGCCAGCTCAGTACTGAATGTCAGCAGCTCCTCGTATGTTTGGAGCAAAGAGCGAAAACAGCCAGCAGTTATCTGAACTCATCTTGTCTGTTTTTCACCTAGATGCAGTCTTTGCCATTAGTGCTCCTGATATTCACTATTGTCTTGTATAGTGCTGCTATGAATCACAGTGCTAAAGTCAGATGTAGCTACAGCAGTGAATAAGTGTCACAGTCCCTGTGAAAGTCAGCCATTTCTCCTGCTTGGCTTCAGTTCCAGATGCTAAGAAATCCCTACACACAGTCTAAGCCTTAAACTCTGTGCTACACTCAGTGTAATGATAGACATGCTGTTCTGTACAATGTCATGGCAAACATGTCATCAGTGTGTTCTTCCCTCTTTTAAGAACTTTTTATGACTCTGTGGTAGCCTCAGCAATCCACTACGCTGTTGTCTGCTGGGGCGCAGGCA
>JABJVR010008302.1:0-10757 GCA_025773905.1 Chitala chitala | reverse complement strand
CCCCCCCCCCCCCCCCCCCCCCCCCCCCCCCCCCCCCCCCCCCCCCCCCCCCCCCCCCCCCCCCCCCCCCAACGACGGGTATACATATGGCTCACATGGCCTCCAAAAAAACAACAAAAAACTGTATTAATAAATAATTAAATAAAGGCTTGTCTCAGTGACGAGCAGGAACGAGGTCAAATGTTTTCAATTAGTTCACGCTAAAAGCAAACGCTGACTCCCCCCCCCCTCCAGCCATGTCGAAGCCTGTTCCATTTATTGTTTTGCTTTTGTTTCAAGCTTTTTCAGGAGAACGTGTTCAAAACCACCCATACGTACGGTCAATCCGCAATGAGAACAGACGGCTGCTGATTTTTAGTTCCTCTGTATGAGTGGGAATGGGACCTCGGGGGCCAAAAGTCAACTGGCCTTCCAACCCCCATGGGCAGCCTAACACGCAAAAAAAGGGAAGTATCTGATGTCCACTATATATGGTCAAGCCATTCTTATTTTATACAAGGAAGTCACAGCTCTGGGGGGGGGGGGGGGGGAGTCAGGCTACTTCACATCATACAGCTGAACTGTACAGAGCAAACATCATCCAGTCTGATCATTGCAACTAACAGCAGAACAACACTGCTGGGTACATAATTATTACGCACACGAAACTTTCAATCTTTCTCATGAACGTTCAGCCATGTCTGAAGACCTATCAGAAGCCATCAAAGTCACAGAAGTTCAAACATCTTGCCAGCAACCAGTTGTACCTGACCTGGAGGTGTACCACACTAAATCTAGAGCAAAAGCAGTCACACACACACACACACACACACACACACACACCTTTGGGCAGTCGTGGGATGAGGTCAATGAAGTTTAAAGATTCAGAGCGTGGAGGGGGAGGAAAAAAAAAAAAAAAAACCCTGCTATTTATCTTTCCATTGTCTGTAAGCAGATAAAAACCACAGCCAGAAAGGTGCCAGAGCAGCGTTAAGCTCACCTGCAAAAAAAAACCCACCCTCACACCAACAGCTTCGCTACACACACATTTGTAGGCCACTCGCCTTCCCAGCTGTCTTCTACCAAAAGAGGTCCCGCAACTTTCTGTCTGACGTTCATATTCACACACATCTAACCCTCACTCTCCCCACTAATTCACTTAATTCACCATGTTGCAATGAGCGCGGCACATGGCAGAATGCCTCTACGGACCTGCCAAACACGGGCTAAACTAAACAAGCCACTCATTAGAAATAGGAACGGGCCCGTTATTTTCTGCACGTTTCCCCATTGTCATCTGAGCACAAATGTACAGAGCTACTGAAGTCAACAAAATTCCTGTTAAAACAAACACTTCACCTTCAAGTATTCTTGAAAAACATCATTGTTTGCACACTGAAAGGGCTCGGTAGGTTATGCATTCAGGACAGATGACCTCCACGCTTCTTGGCCGACAACTGCAGATAAAGAGCATTCCTCCAGAGCAGCCAGTTGCTGGGTGATGCATTAAAAAGTCGCGCTAAGCCAGGAGCGCGGCGGCATGGACCGCTGGTCCTGGGTCAGCAAGCACTCGAGCAAGTACGGAGGCGCACGGCCAGCGACAGCAGCGCTACTTTCAGAGATAAGCACCACAACTCGCAGAAGGCGAGGCGTGTGGGTCAGGAGTGCGCTGCCTTGGCCACAAACACCCCTCTGCCTCTGGCATAATGCTGGGTGGACAACAGAGCAAATGAAATGAGCATTTTGTCTGAGAGTTCCAGAGCGTTCTGTCTGCACAGCAGGCACCACAAAACGACGTGCGCTTGAAATGCAAAAAAGGACGTTACAACAAGATGACTTGTGGGGGAAAGGTGACGAGGGGGAAGGGCAGTTAACAGTAGATCTGTCAGTCTGCATACACCACCTCCGTATAACTGACAATGAACGTTGAGTCATGAGCCACAGCTCACAGCTCCCACACTTGGTGAGGGTTTCATCTCTTTTTACTCCCTCAGCAGTCCCCACCCAAGTCAGGGACACACATCACTTCCCTTTGACTCTTCAATGTCTTTCTTTAAACTAATTAAACTATACAAAAGGGCCTTACTCTGTGTGAACTAAATTTACCTGTAGAGGTTAAACCGTCAGTTACTGTTAGAGGTTTGCTCTCCTTATGAAGTTGTAGCTCCTAATCAACAGCACTATATATGAAGACTAAATAAGTAATCCAATGTCCAATGTTTTGTACCTTGAGTTCAGTGTGCCCCCCCCCAACCCCCTGCCATCTGTTAACAGCCACACTTTTCCGCCAGAGGTCATGAAAAGACTGGGCTTTCAAATAAACTTCTCAGAAGACACCCCCCCCCCTCCCCCAGAACAAAAGGCCGGGTGTCCAGACGCCAAAGGGAGTTAGGAAACAGTATTGGCTGTACTCACAGACTGCAGGACACCAGACTGTCTGAAGGAGTCCAAAATGGTATTAGACCAACTGGTTATTGTATTACTTGACTACTGTGGGGTCTTTATATATACACACACAGTTTGTTCAATACATATCTACTCACATGGTGGGTTTTGAAACCATGACGTCATTTCTGTTGTTCTTTAACAAACATCATACAAATATTAAAGCACTTAAAGCAGGGAGGTGATTTCCACAACTCCTTCATGTGTCAGAACATGAAAACAAACAGGCACAGGAGTTTCTGAAGGAGACCTTTTAAAGATCCCACCTCAAGATGTGACCATAACACAACATTGGGAGCTGTAGCTGAACAGTCTCATGGGGGGGGAGGGTGTCAACATGAAAACAAAGAAACCTTGATACAAGAAGCCAAAAGGAAATATGAACCTGGTAGGCTGAACTAAGGGGAAGGGGGGGCGGAGTTGATGCCTTTCTGCTCTAAGGCTCAGCGGTGACCTATAGTAACACCAAGGGACTGAGGTTACTATAGGGCATTGTGCTGTAGTGCAGGAAACCAGCAAGCCACTCATCTACTCAACATCAGGCACACGGATGACACGCTCCGCTACGCTTGCAAGTCAACACGTTTATGAAGCAAGAGAGACTTTAAAATCATAAAAATGGGCCAGGAGAGCATGGTGTGTACCTGGTCTGGTCCTGCAGGATCAAGTGTGGCTCCACAAAGAACTTCACCCTCAGCCTCAGTCTGCATGGCGTCACATTGTCCATCTGCTGGGAGATTCTGTTTCTCAGATTCAGCCACAGGTTCTCCCCTTTACAGCCAGAGAACTGCAGCCCAAAGTAGTCCACTTCTATTATTCCCAGCTTCCTGCACACCTGAGGGAAGGAAACCCATCACAGATGTCCATTAGTTGGAGGAGCAGGAACAGAATCTAGATAACTTTGACACTAAATTCATTCACACGTCAGAGAAACAAAGCGCCGGTGTATTGACAGACTGTCTCTACTTTACCCAAATAATACTGAAATTCGTAAGGGAGGGGGGGACAAAAAAAAAAAAAAAACTTCCAGTGGCCGAACCCTTTACGTAACTGGAAGTTATTCCATAAGTCGCGTCTGCCGCTCTAATACACACAACAGGATACAAGTGCGGCTGCGAGTGTAACTTTCAACAGCTCGCAATAAAGGTCTGCACAAACTAGCGGCGCTGAAATTTAACACAATGCATTATAATGTGAAAATGAACATCATCTCGTCAACGACACGTCTTGAATCAATTACCAAAAACAATAATAAAATTACAGTATACAGCGAGGAAACTGTTAAACTGTGAGCAGTCTTTAAAAGCACCTTTAAAATAAACATCCAAATTAGAACAAGCTTTCGATCCAGATTACTATTTGCATACTTGAGAAGCCTGCCGTTTTACATGGGTGGGGGGTGGGGGGGAGGACTAGCGAAGCGCAAATGAACTCAAGTAACCTCGAAACTCGTGTTGCGGCGGCTGAAGTTGCGGAGCAGCCGATAGAGCAGCGCGCGCTCACAGCTCCGCTTTATCGCCGCTCCGCTTTATCGCAGCTCGCCGCTTTAAAGCACACGTGTTTACAAACTCGCCAAAATGAACCGCGACTTTTCTCGCCTTCCGTTCACTAAACTGTGATGAGTTCGTGCTCAAACCGCCGCTTCTTCAATAGGTGAAAAACCATTAAACAGTTACATCTGAACAAGTTAATAACACTGTGCACAATTTTACATGGTCCACGGAACTCAGCAGAATCGTTTAAATAACTTATGTTAATAATTATTAAAATACATATAACTCCATATGAGACTAATTCTCTTGGAACAGCAGCTCCTTGCCGTCACTGTAATAATGCAGATTACCTACACCAAAACCAGGACGCGTCAGGACTCAGTAACGTCCATATGTGGAGGCTGCACAGAACGTATTTACTGCAGGAAAACACAGAGGAAAATCACGCTCAAAAGCTTAATGTTTCACGTTACCTTATTCAGGCAGTCTTCACCATTTGCCTTCGCATCAACCTCCACCTCCATTACCACCGAATCCGGTCGCGTAACATGGCAAATCATTTTCAGCGCTATTTCAATATCTTTGGTCTCTTGCTTTTCTAAGGAAAAAAAAACAAAAACAGTTGTTTCCTACAAGACCCTACATCGACCTCCACTTTCAGAGCACTTCACTCGTTATAAGACTGCAATCTTTCAGCTGTATCTCAATGTATACGCTGGAAAGCACTGCCTTCGCTGAAACGTCATCCAGTCACCAATGAGAATAGACTTTACAAACGGCACGATAAACCAACCAATAGGAAGTGGTAGTTCATACACGGCTGAATGAAGTCCACAAGACCACGTGGAGCCCTCCTCTGGTTGATGTTGAAACAGTGAGAGTTAAAGTTGACGCGTTTTTCATTCAAACAAATGGACAGTGTTGCTGAGTATTGCTATCTTCTATAAATGGTAATCCACTTTCCTTGTCTGTGTGTATCTAATACACAGCACATTTTTATACTGCTTTAACAAATATAGAAATCGATGCTATAATGATCTCTGCTTCTCGCAACAACAGATATCTCCTGGCTTATTATCGTCTTTATTGTCATCAAATGGTAAATTCTTGGAAAATTCTTACTTTGTAAAAGAAATAACTATATACTTTATAAATGGGAGGATGGGTCGACCGGTGATCTAAAACAGAGGAAAGCGATGAGTTTAGCCATTGAACTGATGGATTAACCGTTCTTTAACCGCTGCATATTCTGTAACGCAACTGTGGTTGCGTAACTATTAACCTAGCCGTTAATTAACCGCTGCTCTTTTGCAAAGCAGCTGTGACCGCTGAGCTATTATCAGCCGTTTTTTATTGTTTCTGCAAAGCTGTGCCGCTTCACCTTCGGCCCACGGACATAATGGCATGTACATACTGACACCTACTGACGGCGGCCATCAGCCACGGAACATCAGGGCACACAGTACTCGTGCCAACAGAGTACGTGCTACGCTACAATAATGTGCCAAGCTAACCCGCACTGGTTGACTGATAAAGAAGTAGGTGGTCAAGTCTCTGGGAACGGTACAAGCATGCCACAAAGAGTCTCAAACATCAGCGATAACACCATGTTGTGGAATATGTGCACAGCAGTTTATCTAGCTGACAAGTTAGAGAAGAGGGCAGATCTTGATAGAGCCCTGTGTTTCTGAAAGATTGAAAACGTGGTAAGCTAAACATCCGTTATCATAAGAGCATGAAGGGTGTGAGGAGATGCACTCTATCTGTTTCAGACCGAGACAGCAACGGCAATGCAGATATTGAGGGCTTTGAGGAGGAAGAGGTCAGTATGAACGAGAGGTGTTTTGCTAAATTGTCCTGAACGTTTTTCTCTGCATTGAGGGCTGCAGTAGTCACTGTGGCATGCTGTTTTATAACAAGAGTTTGCCATGGGACTCCGTGCCAGGCCACAACTTTGCTTGATGGACAGCTCCACCTTTTGGTTAATTCATAATTTACTGTGGAAAGTGAGCACACTGCCTTGTAAGGACTCAGGAGCGACACTTTGAGATTGTAAATGAGCCGGGTTCAGCGAATGTCCTCTGCAAGAAACTGTAGACCCAGAGCTCAGAGCTCTTTCTAGCTCTGGCAGTGGGCTTTGTAAAGTTCTGCATAGGATACCCAGCTAAACATTACACCCGGCAACCTGAAAGCCTTCAGAAGAAGAAAACAAAACAAGGCACACCAATCTCGGCTAACACAAGCCCTCCTGGTGGAAACATCCATTACAAAGCCAGGAGGTAGGGAACACATTCCAGGTTCAGAACTTCCACCTGGAGCCTTGTTTGTTGCCATTGCCACCTCAACCATTGAGTGGTAAGGCTAACCAGCAATTACAGCAAATACATGGCACCTGTAAATACTTGTAAATAAAGTAATGTAACTAGTATATAAATAGTTATTGTTTATTTTATTTGTTGCATAGATGTAAATGCCACATCAGAAGATTTAGTTGGCTACCCTGTAGCCTGGAAGCTGTTAGCTGTGCAAGATGTCAGGCACAAATAGATGATATCCAGTCTGCCATCATGAAATAGCAGGGTTTCATTTAAAGATGTCTAAGAAAATTATGAGCTCAGTCTTCACAATAATATTGCACTTTTACAGAAACACATTCGTCCCATGTAGTTTAGTGTCTAAATGTTATTTTTCTTCAAATTACCTAACATATCCACTCATAAAGCAATATTGCACAATCATTTAATAATTATATATCATGCCAGATAGGCTACAGGCCACCCACAGCCTGACCAAGATGAGGGGTTGGGTAATGGATAGATGCATATACATTAAGGCACATTAAGAAGTGTTCTTTATGGTTGGAGAAGGGGGTGATGGTGTTACATTGGCAGTGCATTACAGTCTCCACCTGCATTACGTGATAAATGTACACTTCATGACAATCGGGGGAAATTCAGTGTTAGATAATTAGTGGCACGTTGTTAAACTTTCAGAAATCCTCCAGTATTAAAGAATTTTAGCCCAAATCATTCAGCTCCACACACGTTAACTGTCCAAGAATTATATCGACCAGGTTTGTTTACAATAAAATTTTTATAATGTTGAAGAAGTTTTTTATGAATATATGCAGAAGTCAGCGCTGTAAATGATTACATCTCCAAATACGAGCACAATCCGAGCCGATGATCGTATTTGCCAAGAAGTGATCAATATGATTCTCAGAATCAGTTCATAAAGTACTACCAAAAAAGTGTTAAACCCAATCTATCACACCCCAATGGCGGTAACAAATCAATGTCCTTCAAAACCCTTTTATTCTCAATCCGTTCTTATACCTTTATGCCACCATGCTGAATTAATCAACAACCAATCTTCATCTCATGCATACAGCTGCATTAATGCCTAATATCACATTAGCCTAAAGAAAACGATGAAAAGTTATAACACTCTTACACCCCCCACAGGGCTCCTGCTCATCTCCTGCACAACAAGGTCACATCAACCCAGCTAGATAAGCAAGAAAATCTATGGTGCCTTAAACCATCCGCCCAGCCTAAACTCAGGAATGCACAAGCAGTTAACCTTGGAAAATACAGAAAACTGTATAAAGGAGCAGAGAGAGAGAAAGAGGAAAAGTTAGGCATTTTAAATTCCTCCACATCTTAGATAGTCGGAAAAATACATAAGGTCTGAAAATGTAACTTAGGCTAAATGGTAAGATTTAGCTTTTTGATGTTTATAAAATGATACTGGAAGGCATTATGTTCTGCTAGGTAAAGATTTTTATGTAGAGATCAAACGATTGCTGTACATTTCATGTCTTGCAATTATGGTGTAACATTAATGCTCTACGAGTGGATAAATAAGCAAAACCGTTATTCCTATGAATTGTGCTGTATACAAATCATTACCAGCACACTAAATGTCTCTCTTCTCCATGTCTGAGCTTCATCACTTAATCTGTCTTTAAATACAGGGTTTGCGTGCAAAACCACACCATATTCATTCAGTACCATTGCCAGAATGGGCCCTTACTGAGTCAGAACCAATCAACAAAAATGATCCATATCTAATTGGGTCAAAACACAAAAGACATATGATTAGTACTTGTTAAAAAAGATTTATATTTCAAGCAGTATCTCTAACAATGAGCACTGGTATCTAGTGAATATCACTCATGAATAGGGCTCATATCAACTCATTAACATTTACAAAAAGGATCCATATCAGTATGTTTGAATACAGGGTCTCACAGGGTCTGCCTCAGAGATGAGTCCCATCACCCATGTTATTTTGGGCTCCACCCCCCCAATTTAGTCTTTTCTTTGTTATTGCAGTATTTGTTTGAAGCTTTTTTGTAATGTGTTTAACAGGGTTAGGCTCTTTTGTGGTTTTGTTAGTTTGTTGTATTTCACTAAGTGCTTGACAGTTTTGTGATTTTAGCACTTTGTGCTCACTGCAGTTGTTCTTGTTTCTGTTTGTTGGAGATTCGGTTTGTTTTGCGTTTTGTTCTTTTATCGCATCACCCTCAAACGCTAACTCTTCCACACTCACAACTTGATCTACAGTGGCTTTTCAAAAAGTCCACCCCCTGTTTGAAATGTGGATGAGGGGGGTGTTTTCCTGCCATAAACATTCAGGACAGAGCCAGGCGATGCATTTCTGCCAGCAGGTGAACTGAAACACCTGCCGGAGTGTGGGAGCTTGTAAAAAGCATGCGCCCACACATGCGTGCAAACACACATGCACACTTAGATTGAACACTTTAATGAGAACACAAAATCACATCAGGTGTCCCATTCAGGCTGAATTATTATTCATTTTGGCTCTGACAGTTGAGGACGGCCATGTCACTCCACTGTCAGACAACTAGAAGCAGTGTAAGCTGGCTTTGTATCCCACTCAGTCTGCACTGCCAGGATAAACAGCCACACAGTTCAGAGCTGCAGGTAGCATGCAAACAAAACTCTTTTTCCAGAGTCCAGGCCAGGCCTAGAAAAAAAGTAGTAACCAATACTGTCCAGTGCCTGCCCAGTCCAAAACCTGCCCATCCCTCTGGCCACCCTGCTTATGATATCATTTTCCTTGCTATCTGAATAGCAATGAAATTCTTTCAACCACAATGAAAGCATGGGGCCTAACCTGGCCCACACCTAACTGCAAAATTTGAGGCTCTGCCACTCGCCTTGTGCAATGCAATGGAAGTTGGAGGAACTTCACTGCCAAATTCTCATCAGTACTACAAAAAAAAAAACTATTTTTTAAACAGGTATGCCAGAAAGACACATTAGCATTTCTGAAAGTGAAAGCATTTAAGTACAAAGTTAATGAAATATGGCTGGAACATGAGCTAATTTGGCTCATGAATTTACATGAGCTCATTAAATTAGCGGGAACATTCACATTACGTTCTTCAGCTACATAATGAATAATGTGGCACGGCACACACAGCGAAACTGCCAATGTTAATTCAACGTTCTCAAATGTTCACGAGTTCTTTAGTAATGCTGCCAGTTTGCAGCTATTGAAGATAATGACAAGGGAATCTTTTAAACAGGATTTAATATATAGCTTTAAACCAGTACAAAATGTTACTATTCAAAATATCAAGTTCCCATAATTATCCAAAATTAGTTGTCTAATCAAAAATGAAAGCAGATATGTAAATTGCAATTACAGTTACAGCATGCATGCATAATTTTCCTTAAATCACACAAGGTTTCTTTGTGTAGGCAATCTTTTATTAATCATGTAATTAAAACAATTAAATAATTTAAACAATTATAAGTCTAGTTTGTGACATATTTGTTCATATTTAACTACAAATGCAAAATCAAATATTGACAATTAGGGCAATTATGCCATTCTATTAGATTGTATAAGTTACACATTTTCATGCAATATGTAATTGTCATTATATTCATTATTTATTTTTATATTGAACGTGTCACATTCAGATATAAGGTTATAAAAATGCTCTTTTGTATGACTGGTATTGTGAGATGCCTTTACTTGTAATTTCCACCTTGATGTAGTGTTGACTGGATCATGGGTTGCATACTGATGAAATAGTGTATACACTGCTGTGTCGTTTGTAACAGTAAATGACCACTCATATTACAGTAATTGGCTTATAGTAATAAGCAGCTTAGCTAACGTTTGATGCTGCTAGCAATCCTAAGAAATGTTGGTGGTGCTCAAATTACAAATTACATTGGAAAGCTAACTGTAGATCAAAACCACACATTTTTTTTACAATAGTAAATTAGTGAGAAGAATAGTGTGTGGACTAAATGGTTTTGTGTTGAATAATGACAAGGTTTTACTGTTTATTTTCACCCTAACTAATCGTAAATGAAAACTCCTGCGTGGTTTCCCAGAGTTTCACATGACTGATGTTAGGGTTCCTGGATTCTGTAAATAATGTCACCCCCCAGTCATGAAAGTGAACCACCTGCTGGGAATGTTACTAAATTATTAAATCTCCACTGATTTGGTCAAGTCAAGCAAAAGCTACTTAAACTATTCTTTAGCAAACTAGTTATTTTCCACACACTGCATGTGTTCAGGAAATTTATCCACAGGATGTGACTATCACAGTAGGATTACCACTTAATCAGGCATGCAAAGGCCTTCATTGCCTGATTGAAGTAGTCCAAATGATGTTAATCAGAAGATTCATTCATGTTGTGGCTTACAAATCAACCTTGCAATACTTTCCTTGGTTCTGTGTTAAATTGTTTTAATAACCAAATGCAGAAACTCTTGAACATCCATTATCTTAAACACTTATTCCTGGCGAGGGGAAACCTGGAGCCCATAGGGCACAGGGCAGGGGAC
>JABJVR010008301.1:0-10758 GCA_025773905.1 Chitala chitala | reverse complement strand
GAGAGCGAGAGACCGAGCGACACCGAGCCAGAGAGAGAGAGCGAGAGAGAGAGAGAGAGAGAGAGAGAGAGAGAGAGCACTTTCACTGTCTGAAAATACTTTGCTGTGTTAAAACATTCATAGCCCTGACACTCAGCCTGACTTTTTTTTTTTAAACTTCCTGTTTTCACATCCTATTAGTGAAGCAGCCTGGTCATGTATGTGTCTCCAACACAATCACAGCTTGCCCACATTGTTACAGCTCAAAATTATATTTTCACCAAAGTAAATAGCAAGTTTTAGCAAGAGCTTGAATGTAATTGATCACAAAAAATGTACTGTTTTAATTGTCATTGTAATTGGGTCCAAATGTTCTTTCAATTTTAAGATTTATAAAAACATGACAACTTAACACAATGCAGACTATTATATTGCAACATGTTTTTTCATTCAGTTTGTTTTCCAGTGTTCTCTAACATTTTTTTTTTATCATGGAGAATTACTACCAAAAATATCACATGTTTAAAATCATGTTTCCTTTACTCAAAGTGGACCTGACATCTTCTGAAGGTTTTTGTGCAGCGTCTTTCTGGTACAAGTAAATTGTTAGTGCTGGAGCTTCAGCTATGGTTCATATTCAGACAGAAAGGGACATGTTGCTAATTGTTTTCAGGCTTTTAAGAGACACATAGGGGTGCAGCTAATGGAGAGAAAATGTAGAGGAGATACAGGGAGGTGGTGTGTGTGTGTGTGTGTGTGTGTATGTGTGTGTGTTGGGTTGGGCTACTCCGTCTTGGCTTGTTTTTGCCTCTTGAGTTTCTTCTTCAGAAACAGCAGGTCGATGTAGACGATGTGATCGAGCACGGTGGATGCGCAGAGAAGGCCCCCATGCAGAGCCCCCGCAATCCCGCAGCTGAACACGTCCTGCCCTGAAACCACAGCATGAGAGCCCGCCCCTCCCCCTACGTCAACACATGCACACGCGCGCGTGCACGCACACAAACACCGCGTCTCACTTTGGAGGAACTCAGCATAGAAGAGGCTTCTTCATAAGGTCATCAAGACTAACCCTAATCCTTTTCACTTCATCTAATGTTTTATTAATTCATCTGAATCCCACCTCTAAGCACCAGATAACCAGTTTCTTTACTGGTGTTTAGGTTAACAATTATGCACAAGCAATTATATGTTTTGATGGATCCATTGAAAATAAGTGAAAATATGTTCACATTGACATTCAGGGTAATAATCGCACTTGCCTAGTGTCACAATTTAAACATCAAGCTGTGTAGGACTTTTCGACAAGTTTCCTCTCAAGAAGAAGCTCAGATCAAACAGAGCAGCTGTGATTCTCACCTGAAATGAAGAGGTTTTTGATGGGCGTGGAGCACTTGTTCCTGGCCATTGCCTCTGGGTGGAACCTGTCCAGGTTTTGTTCAGCAGAGTACATGGCTCCTCGCTGCGCTCCCAGGTAGTGCATGTTAGTGAGGGGCGTGGCAGCCTCCATCAGTGTCAGCTGTAGAAGGGGGTGACAGCAGTGTAGTGTCACTGTGGCCAATGGCACGCAGCAGAGGGTACACCCCCATGTTTGCTATACCTTGCCCCTGAGCTTGGGGAAGTGAAGACACGCCCAGTCAAAAAGGTTGCTTGCGAATCTCATCTTATATGCCTCATAGTCACTCCCCCTCCTCCTCACGCAAGTGTCCTTCCATTCCTCAAACCACTCATAGTTCACCATGGTTAGAAGAGTCATGCAAGATTTCCCTGTGAGTGCAGACAATAAAAGGCTACTGGTTGAACATATGAACTTAGCAATACTGTACTATGGTTAACATATAAGAATCTTTATCAAGGACACAGCACAGAAGGTCCATAGGTTAAAAGAAAGAAATGAAAATAAGTAGATTCAACACAACAACACAGGAGTGAGTTAGTGTAAAAGAATAAAATCATATAGTTCTCATTAGTTGCCCCTTTGAAGACCACGCACCAGAAACATTATGAGAGGAGTAATGACTTATCACGCTTAATTGGTTAGTTGCTGTGGATGAACAACTGGGAATTAAAGCCAAGTTAGGTCAGACACATTTTTTATGGTTTTATTTAGACACTTTACTGGTACCTGGGTGGCGAACTTGTGCCGTGGGGTCTTTAGCTGAGGGGAATGTGATGAACATCATAGGGATGTGGTCCGGCGCCTCCTCCCTGCTCAGGCTAAAGAAACTGTCCATCCTACAGGCACAGAGATTCAGCAGCTTAGGCTACAAAATGTGTTGCCAAGCTCTAAAACAACAGAGGTCAGCCACAGAACAGAATATTACATTCTGTTACGTTTCCAGTGGAAAAACATGACAATGATTCCAGGCTCCTTGTGTAAGAATTGTGTTGCTTCCAGACAAGAGCCACGCTTGCTGGCTTCACTTCAATTTGGTTCCTTAGCCAACAGCACCATCTTATGAGTGTTTAATGTTACAGCAAATTAAATGCAGCCAGGCCACCCTTTTCCACTTTGGAATTTGCTCCAGTACTAACATGTTGTCCATGTCATTGTTCCTGAAGAGCCAAAAGTTGGTTGACACGATTCCCAGTTCTTCTTGGGTGGCATCAAAGCCCGCAAACACCAAGAAGCATCCTCTGCCGTGTCTCATCATATCAAGCCTGTCTTGAATTTCTGTCAAGGGGGAAAAGGTATGCTTCATTGTGTTACAGTTTCCAAACATTCCTGCCAAAATATATGCATTATAATTCCAGACCCAGTAACAGTTTATTGCTGATGGTTATGAATTGTCTTGTAAGGAACATCTGTTCCTGCGATGTTACATAGCAGGCTTGAATGACTGCGGCAGGAGGGTAACCCCCTCAAATCAAGGTATGTGACAGTTTTACAGCACATCTAAGACACAAATCCAATCAATGGACTGATATTTACTTTAATTGCTGTCAAACAATTGAGAATATACATTGAAATGACATAATCAGAATCCCAGTATGGCGGCCATTTTTCTTCATTTTAACAGAACTGTCAGTCAGTCAATCAGTGAGTTTCTAACCCCTTGCCCAGATGAAGGTTGCAGTCTAACAGAATAGCTGTAACAATAGTGTTACATGTGTGTAAATTAGGCAGCACTGAAAGAGCCAGGCAGTGGAAGAAAGTTAGCAGAAAGGCTCTGTCTCACCTGGCTTGGAATGAATCTCTGGTGGCAGAAGCTTCTGATAGGTGGAGAAAACACCAGTATTAGAGATGATGACAGGGGCCAGCACCTCAACCTCCTCCTGACCTTTCTTTACAATCACACCTGGTAGAGCCAAGGTAAGGGTTCAGGGATCTCACACTGTACTCACACTGTTTCCCATGTACTCTTCCATAGTCCCAGCAACAATATTTTATTTATGAGTTACATTATGAGGTAGTGTTCAAAGGTCATACACTGAACTCTTTGTCCTATATCACCAAGACAGAGGCAGGCTGAGATGCTGAAGGCATCTCCTGACCTTCTGTTGTATGGTTTACATGGTTTAACTTGCTGAGTGATGGAATGGAATAATGATAAGCATCATTCCCCAGCCATGTGGAATCTCTGAAGGTCTGTGGATCTCTGCTTACCATATGCCGCTCCGTTCTCATTGACAAGGATGCGACTGACAGGGGCTCTAACCAGTACATTTCCCCCTGCTTTTTGAATGACAGGTATGATGTGAAAAGGGATCTCACTGGCTCCTCCCTGAGGATAGTAAGCCCCTCGCTTATAGTGATGCAGCAGAAGAGCATTGATAACACAGCTGGAATCCTTGGGTGGAACACCTGAGGAACAGGAAGCCGTCTGAGAAACCATAGCTGTGCACATAGATGCTTCCTCCAACTAACTGGACAAGTGCAGGCTCCATCACAGCAAACGGGAGATGCAACAGACCATAGAACAGGTAAGAGAAGATGACATGCAGGTCCTTGTTGGTGGTGAGGCTCATGTTCACAGCTGTGGCACTCGAGCTGGCCAGCTTGAAAATGGGGGAGAAAAGGTGAGCAACGCGGGACTTGAGCAGGAACAACGCGAGCCAGAGCGGGATAAGTTTGAGGGCTGCCAGGTAGTGTGTCTTCTTAGCACACACCTTAAGAAAGGGAAAGAAGAACACTTGTGAGGGTGTTGAGCACACAACGTACATCACATTCATCTACAAATGAAAAAACACATAACAGATGGTGAGAGTGGCAGCGAAACAAATGTATCAGTCAGTCATCTTCTATACTGCTGCACCCAGTTAAGGGTCACGGGGAAGCCTGGAGCCCATCCCAGGAGACATAGGGTAGAGGACACCCAGGGTGGGGCAGCAACCCACCACAAGGCAAACACACACCCAACTTGGACACACTGATCAACCTAACCTATATGTCTTTGGACTGTGGGAGGAAACCAGAGAACACTCACCAAGTACAGGGAGAACATGCAAACTCCACACACAGACCCAAGGCAGGAATCAAACCCCAGGCCTGGAGGTGCGAGGTGACAGTGCTAACCACCACGCCCACTGTGCCACCAGTAACTCTATCCTTTTTCCAATTTTTTATGTTGGTTTAATATACTGTATATCTTGGTGACTGCATGAGAGAATGCTTGAACATCACAACTTTGATATGAAACATCACACACACCTTTCACCTCCCCAGGTGACCTCTGAAAGGTGTCACTAGGAAGTGTCATTTGGGCAGATTGTTCCCCAGGCATGTATTGTGAGATAATAAATGATGGCAGTATTGTGAGATAATAAAACTTATAAGGCTACCTTCATTATCTTGAAGAAAGAATCTATGGCTTGGACGTCATCAGGAAACTGCTTTTTCAACTGCTCTGCCATGTCTGTTTTTCCCGAGTGGATGCTGTAGCGCCGGCCCTCATCACCCAGCCCAATGATGATGGTATCAAAGTGCTGATCCAGCTCCACCAGCTCCAGCTGTCCCTCGGTGATCTGGTCCAGGGCGATCCGAAGCAGGCTGTTCTTGTGCAGCTGGCCGATGTAGTGTAAGCCTGTGAGACGCGGAGCTCAAAACTCAACCAGGCATCTAAAAACAAAGCTTCACTTGTGCAAAAAAGTAAATACTTTGTGTATTTTCTTCACTTACACTGCAACATGGGGCTCACTCCAGCATCTATGTTTTAACCCAAACTGCTATCCATCTGCACATTCGATGTCTGTATGTTTCTAGCAAGTAATTGCAGTTCCCTGTTCTCAGACTGGCATTAAAGTGAACATTTCAACCCGGCACACTTCACGTGGAAACAGCAACATGACCTCTGTGATACAACAGATGGAACATCCCTTACCCACATCAAACTCAAAGCCCTTCTCAATGTAAGTGTGGCAACAGCCGCCTGCCTGGTCATGCTGCTCCAGGACTAAAACCCGCCTGCCTGCCTTGGCCAGCACAGCCGCTGCTGTCAGCCCACCGATACCGCTGCCAATGACGATGGCATCCAGGTCCTCGGGCACTTTGTCAGAGCTGAACCCTGAGAAGGCAGAGACAGGGTGTCACTGTGTCACTTGGGAAGCAGCTAGCACAGTGGTAAAACAAAAAAAAACATTTCAAGTGCTGTGAAGTTGGCCTCTGTTGAAGCCTTGAACAAGCTCCTTAACCCACATTAACTAAAGCGGTGGGATTGTGTAATGTTCCTGAGTCTTATCTCAGTGTGCGAGTTCCTTATCTTAAGCTTTATAATCATACCTGTCAGAAACTGCTCCTTCAGCCTGTGCTAAATACATATCATGCCAATAAATACTTGAAGGTTGTATTTCCATTTGTAACTGTACAGTTCAAACACTGCCTGTGTTTTTGTACCATTATGACTTTTAGGGCTGATCTACTATCCATATAATTTGGTGTGTAATGTGATAATCTAATTAAGATAGAGGAGAACAATAATGGAATAAGTGAATAATCAATTATTTTATTACTGATTTGGGCAATAAAAGTGGGTTTATCAGTATAATGACTCAAAATAATATTACTTAGTCTAAGCTTGAAAGTTACTTTCTGCGAAACACTTCTGTTCTATAAAAGCATTATACAACAACGGCATTTTGAAATTGTTGTGCAATTAACCTAAACCCAGGGATAGGGCTGGTCTTCTGAAGAGAGCCGTTTCAAAAGCTGCAGACCAGAGGGGCCAGACAATATCTAATAACATTCACTTAAAGGAAACAAAATAGCCGTGCCTCTCATCTGTTCCTGTGAATAACCTCTTAATCTGTTCATCTTTATTTTACTATTGACAGCTGTTATTCTCATGGCACTTTGAACCACTTAGAGAAAGGAACATGATGAACGAAGCCTCGGTTATCAGTATGACTGACAGGAAGGTTGTGTGTTACCATGACATCTCCAGAGCTCTGCAGGTGTCTTGGTGCTTCACGATTTATGCCCCGCATGTTCCAGAACGCTTACAGAAAGGTTTCCTCTGTGTCTATAAAGTGCATAAATGTGGGTTTTCCACATGTTGATTTAGAATTGCATTAGCATCCCTGACGGTGGCTGGGTGGGGTATTGGGCACACTGTCAACCCCCAGAGTTTTTTTTCTCCACACTGTAATTTATGGCTCTTTTTGCTTTTTCACTGCTATAACTTAACTTTAACTTTATCTCTATTCATATTTTATGTTCCACGTTCCTGTTACATGCCTTGGGGCAAAATTGTGGTGAAAGGTACTATAGAAAAAAAATATTTTTACTGATGTGTCTGTGTTTTGTTAGAATGTAAAATTTAGCACACAAAAAAACTAAAAAGGCAAGTTATATTAGGGTTATTGCCAGTCAGTTTTTGTGACCTATAAAATACAAAAATAATCTGACAACTAACACTTAATATTTAGTTTTCACTTCAACATGAGA
Source organism: Chitala chitala (assembly GCA_025773905.1). Classification (NCBI taxonomy): domain Eukaryota; kingdom Metazoa; phylum Chordata; class Actinopteri; order Osteoglossiformes; family Notopteridae; genus Chitala; species Chitala chitala. Next base: position 3,899 of record JABJVR010008301.1, on the reverse strand, counting down.
CAACTAACAGACCTCTAAATACACCAAATAACAGGTTCACAAACTGGTAAAAAAACTACAAAAAAGTTTAATGTTTTAAGGAATATGGTTTATGAGGAGAGGTGCTACATTCTACAAAAGTACAGCTTTGGAAAAGACCAGAGAATTGGATTGTAATATCTATGAGGCAACCAAAACTGTACCTCATGTAACACCTTGTGCAGGATGTGAGACTGAGACACAAACACATGACCTGGTGTAAGCACTCAACACTTGGACCACTGAGGAATGGAGGAAATTAAGCCAGTCAGAGTAATTTTTTATTCTGTGTCCTACATCCGGACAAGGTGCTGTCCACTTACAATATTTGTCACCAACGTTTAAACATGGTGGGAAATCCGTGATGGATGTACTGAGTTATTAGGTACAATGATTGCTTTGCATGGTCAACTAAAGGACAAGGAACAATTTTACAGGGCCTGGTGCACCCTATGTTGCAAACACTGTTCCTTCATGGTGTTCTTGTAGTCCAGCATAGACATCATAGACATCATGTCCATCATAGACACTTCCAAACACTATCCTGAGCCCCAATCAGCAGGTGGAACCAGCTCTAAATGTTAACGGAAAGTGCTGTGTGGTATTCCTTGTCCTTTTTCCCTGAAAGAACCAGAGGCATTTCCTCTGCAAAACTGTGATAGTATCCCATGACATACATTTCTTTGAGTCTTCAAGACATGCACTGCCACCCTTATGCATCAAATCTTGACAACCCTCAACCACCACAAAGCCACTTTCAGAAAGTGCTGATCCTACCTTGCTTGAGCACTATGTCTCTCTCCTTCTGGTCGTACACACGTTTGCCTAATGGCCTCACTGACTCGAGGGAGAAAGGGCTGGGCTTCCCAAAAAGGAAGCGGTAAGCCTGGTAGGCACAAATCGCCACTGCAGCCAGAGCAATCAAAAGCCACATGGCAACTGCAGAACGTGGTCAGGCGCAGCTTTTTAGTAAAACGCCACAGAGCACAAGAGTAGGAGCTGCGCATCTGAGAGCACATGGTCAAAACAGCCACTTTATGTAACCAATAGTTCTAAAGGTCTGAGTGAATGTGCACAGGTGACAAGCTGCTTGAGCAACACACCACTGTAAATCTTTATGATCGTCAGTATAGATACGGCAATTACAAAACAAAGCTCTCCTGCAAGATGTTTTCTAAATGTCTTTTTCTGACCTTCCTTTTAGTCAGCTGCTGTAGTGGAAAAGTAAATCCCCCTTCACTTTTGAATCGATGAAGAACAAACGTGGTGATCTTCGTAAATAAATCCTGGGTATGTCTTCTATGCAGATTCATAGTGAAGTGTGCATGATAGCTCCAAACAGCAGAGCGTTGTGGAGTTTTGTAATTGCTTGACCCACACGTTAAACATGTCCGTTGGTTAACTTTATAAGAAGAAGCTGAAAGTATGTAATGCTGAGGCAGTTTTGGGACTGCAGCCTAGTTGTCTGAAGGTAATGGCCTTATGCAGCACAATGTGAGAGGCAGGACACAAGGTTTGATAAAACTGATTTATCTCTGTGTAAGCAGTAGGGCAATAAGACCCAAAAATAAAGGGAGATGTCAGTTAGTGGGAGGTTCTGCCTGTGAAAGGGGCAGTTGTGTAGACTGTTTAGGATGTCTGGATTGTGTATCTGAGTTGTAAATATGGTGTCTGCTTGTTGAGCGGATGCTGTGCTTTCTTCCTGTTAAACTGTTTTGTTGAGTAAACCGTACATGAATTGTAGCATCCATTGGAGTAAGTGTTTTTTTTACTATTTTAGAATTGATATTTCTAGATCATTACATGCAACTTTAGTCTGATTTTGATAGCATTTTTCTTTGTTGACTTTTTATACTGATCCAGGGCCATTTTCTAGTGATGGCCAAATTAAGCTTCATGAAGCACTGAAGCTTTTCAGATAATTTGTTACCAAAAGGTTCATCATACAGTCTCGTTTAGTACAATGCTCATTAGTAGTGATGGCTAGATGAAGCTTCTTGAAGCACTGAAGCTTTCCAGCTAACTATGCTGTAATGTGGTACATTTCTTAAAGCATCAAATGCTCACTAGAGCCACCTGCTGATGAAAAGGGCTTTAATGAGGACACTGTACAATGCTGGACTTGGACAAGTGCAGACTAGTTTGTCAGTCCACAAGCACTGTAATGTAGACACAATGTTTAGGGGCAATTTTTAGGTTTCTGAAAAGTGAGGCAAATTGGGGTGGCTGAGGTGGCTAACTAGTTAGAATTTCTAAATAAAAAGACTGTGCTTCAATTCTTGGTTAGGACTCAAAGTGGCTTATCTCCTAGTAAGGTAAGGGGCAGAGTAATGCTATTACTGTTAGTGTGTCATTTGTGCCAAAGTGCTTATGAGACTGGACAAAGCTTTAGTTATAGAATGTATTTGTTGTGGCATTGTTTTGATGAGCTTATGCAATGTCTCAGCATTTATTTTCATCGCATTTGCATAAAATTTTCACCAATATCTTGTACTGATGACAAGAGAGTTGAACCACTGGTCTTCTCCGGCACAACCTTCCAAGTACGTTGAAGTCTGGATTCTGTGGTGGCCTGTTCAAATATGTAAGTGTCCTGATGCTCACTGAACCCGTTTCACAATTTCGTGTGTGTGTGTGTGTGTGTGTGTGTGTGTGCTATATAGCGATGCAAAACGAGTGCTAATGCGCACCGTGGAGATCAACATATCGCGCTACATGCATGCGGTTACATTTTAATATAAAGAACCAGCGCAGTGTGACAACTCTGTCTTTTAAGTTGTCATAATTTCAAATGAAGGTTTTTTTCTTTTTACCGTCGCCTTTGTTCACGTAATCCACTGTTTTTCAGCAGCGCCAGAAAAAGGCAAAACGTGCAAATGTATGGTGTTTACAACAGTAGTGCGATTTACAGTAGCTGCTATTCTTCTCGTATTGAAATTGTATAGTAAAATTAATGTCTTTATCGTTTGTATTACTTTTTATTTTGGTGTATTAAATATTTGTATTTTGAAAAAAACGTTTGTCAAAAATTTGGAAATTATTTTTATGTGATATGGATTTGAAAAATTACATTTTATGAAAAAACGGATTTAGCAATTTACACAACCTGCAGTTACAGGGCTTTCCCGGCCGGTTGGCGGCCCGGTAATGGTCCGCCGCCACATGACTGCTAAGACCAGCAAAATGCAGCATCTACAAAGACATTATAACGAAAAGCTCCGGCCACTGTCTGTGACAAAGAAACAAAGTTTGGCTTTGTTTCGCTCTCAGAAAAAAAATGTTTTATATGAAAAATGTTGTTTTGGACATTGTGAGAAAATCAAACCGTGAATCGAGCCCGTATCGGGAGCCGAGTTCATCGTTACACCCTTAAATTACAGTCTTCAGCACGGTGTTAGCAGCCGTAACGAGATAGGAAATTAAATTGTGAGGAGGAGAGAGAGAATGTAGGAGAGAAGGAGGTGGGCAGAAGCTGCCAAATCGGCTGCCTAACAAGATTAGGATCTTACAGCAATTCCAAGAATGAACTGGCTGGAAAACGCTTAAGAGTTTATAAATGGGAGAGGCAGCCTTTGTAAAACTGGGACAAGAAACACCTACACAGCACAGTGAAAAAAACAAGTGCTGTTCTTAACTTCTCAGCTTTTTAGAGTGTCGTACCAGATGCCATTAAGACAGATCTGTGAAATTAGCTAAAATGCATGACATCCTGATGCTACTGGTTTTATTGTTATGTGAACGTCATATGTCTTATGTAAAGTCTGTTATTTACTTCATGATAGGATCACAACGTGATTTGTGTTTTCGGTACTCGTTATGACTTAACTGTTATTTACCTGGTTATATATGATGCGGAATAAGAAACTAACAACAAATATATA
>JABJVR010008300.1:0-10758 GCA_025773905.1 Chitala chitala | reverse complement strand
TATCCATTTTCTTAAGTGTTATACAATGTTACAATAAATTATTTAAAAAAATCCAGCCACTAAGGTGGAATCCAGCCACCAAGGATAAATGGGGAGGGTTGCGTTTACAGATTAAGGACTGTAAACTGGTGACAGGGGACAACATAGGTAGACAGCATCATATGGTGGTCTGTAAAATGACCTTGGAGGTTAGGAAAAGAAAGCGGGGGAGGACTGAATCAAGGATCAGATGGTGGAAACTGAAAGAGGAAGCCCTTTGTGTGAAATTCAAGGAGCAGGTAAGTCAGATGTTGGGTGGACAAAAAGAGGTACAGGATGACAGGGCAACTACTGCAGAAGTGGTGAGGGAGACAGCTAGGAAGATATTAGACATGACATCTGAACAGAGAAAGGGAGACAAAGAGACTTGGTGATGGAATGAGGAAGTCCAGGAGAGCATAAAGGAAAAGAAACAGGCAAAAAAGAATTGGGATAATAGGAGAGATGAGATCAGTAAGCAGAAGTACAAGTTGAAACAGAACAAAGCAAAGAGAGAGGTGGTGAAGGCTAAGGAAAAGGCATATAATGAGTTGTATGAGAAGTTGAACACTAAGGGAGGAGAAAGGACTTATGCTGACTGACCAAGCAAAGGGATCTTGCTGGAAGGGATGTGCTGTGGGTTAGGATGATAAGGGATGCAAAAGGGAATGTGTTAATAAGTGAGGAGAGTGTGTTGAGAATGTGGAAAGAGTGCTTCGAGGAGCTGATGAATGAAGAAAATGGTAGGGAGTGTAGGTTAGGTAAGACAGAGATGGTGAGTCAGAAAGTGAGGTGGATTAGTAAGGATGAAGTGTGAAGAGCTATGAAAAGGATGGAAAATGGAAAGGCAGTTGGCCCAGATGATATACCAGTGGAGGTATGGAAATGTTTAGGAGAGGCAGCAGCAGATTGGTTAACCAGATTGTTTAACAACATTTTGAAAAGTGAGAGGATGCCTGATGAGTGCAGAAAAAGTGTACTGGTCCCACAGGTGCACAGAGCTGTAGTAACTACAGAGGCATAAAGCTGATCAGCCACACTATGAAGCTATGGGAAAGAGTAGTGGAAGCTAGGTTCAGATGTGAGGTGGTGATCAGTGAGCAGCAATATGGGTTCATGCCAAGAAAAAGCACCACAGATGTGGTGTTTGCTTTGGGAATGTTGATGGAGAAGTACAGAGAGGGTCAGAAGGAGTTGCACTGTGTGTTTGTGGACATAGAAAAAGCACATGACAGAGTGCCAAGAGAGGAACTGTGGTACTGTATGAGGAAGTCAGTAGTAGCAGAGAAGTATGTGAGGGTGGTACAGGACATGCATGAGGACAGCATGACAGCAGTGAGGTGTATGGTAGGAATGATGGACTGGTTCAAGGTGGAGGTGAGATTCCATCAAGGATCGGCTTTCAGCCCCTTCTTGTTTGCAGTGGTGATTGACAGGAGTCTCCATGGACTATGATGTTTGCAGATGACATCGTGATTTGTAGTGAAAGTAGGGAATAGGAGGAAATTAACCTGGAGAGGTGGAGGTATGCACTAGAGAGAAGGGGAATGCTAGTCACAAGGAGCAAGACAGAGTACATGTGTGTAAATGAGAAAGAGGGTGGTGGAATGGTGACGTTGCAAGGAACAGAGGTAGTGAAGGTAAATGAGTTTAAATACTTAGGGTCAACTATTCAAAGTAATGGGGAGTTTAGTAGAGAAGTGAAAAAGACAGTAGAAGCAGGATGGAGTGGGTGGAGAAGAGTGTCAGCAGTGATCTGTGATAGAAGGATAGCTGCAAGAGTGAAAGGGAAGGTTTATAAGATGGTAGTGAGATCAGCTATGTTGTATGGGCTGGAGACAGTTGCACTGACAAAGAGACAGGAGGCAGAGTTGGAGGTAGCAGAGTTGAATATGCTGAGATTGTACAGAATTAAAAATGAGCATATTAGGGGGACAGCACAGGTAGGACAGTTCAGAGACAATGTGAGAAAGGGATACAGAGTATATAGGGAAAAGAATGCTGAGGATGGAGCTGCCAGACAGGAGGAGAAAAGAAGTGAGGGAGGACGTGAAAGAGATTGAGGTAACAGAGGAAGCTGCAGAGAACAGGTTGGTATGGAAAAGGATGATCTGCTGTGGTGACCCCTAGAGGGAGCAGCCGAAAGAGGAAGAAGAGACAATAAATTATTTTAAATATATAAATATGTAATTAATATTTCCATTTCACTATTAATCAGAATGACTTCACAGTAGGTGTTTATTTAGCAAATTTGAGATATGGCACATAGTACAGTATATTGTAGACCCAGTGTAATGTCTCTAAATGGGATTTCATATAATGCAAAGGATGCAATCCATTTTCACTCTTTTTCTTTCAAAATCTGTTTAATATATTCATGATGTGAAATTTGTTGCCTTTACACTCATTTAATGTACATTTAGCACAGTTTAATGCAGTACCTCACCTGTGTTGCACCATGTTCAGTAGAAACAGGAAATGTTCTGCCAATCACAACTTGATGGAGCTTGTTGTCCCTGTATGAAGCATTCATTTCATATAATGTGGTTTGTGGTTCTCATTATCTTTTTTTGATAATATTTTGCTCTCAAGTTGTATGCATATCTCAATGATGGTTGTAAATAGCATTTAATGTTAGTATTTAGAGCAAATAAACATATCTATGCTGTTAATTTATTATTTTCTCCTGTTCAATCCTTGACTGTTTTTGGTGCTGTCGTCTCATATGTGGCCAGTGACTTTCATCCACAGTAAAAGGTGAAGTTAAATACATAAAGAAACCTCAACAAGCACACATAAACATGTTTCTGAACTTTCATTCTGATGTACCTTCATGGGTTTGCTAGAATAGCTTGAATATCTGAAGGCAGAAGCACATTGCCTGAAAACTCCTGCCACCACACTTTCATAACATTGTTATCACCGTGACACATCACTGCACCCTGATAAGTCACGAAAATTGACAATTGTCATTACAGCTTTAATTCTGTTATAAACAAGGGTGTTATACACCACAAAAACAATCAGCAAACAAAAAAACAACGATTTTTCAGTGCTTGTTGTATGAAAATGGCTAATGTCACTTGTCATGTCAAATCAATACTAACACCTAAGCCATAACTCCATTTCTCATGCCACAAATAGCTCCTATAACACCATTACCATACTGCCTGTCAGCTAGAATAAGACAGCACTTATGATACCACTGACTGCTGAATTTATTTTGAAAATGATAAAAATATTTTTAAATAATTCCGACTGTATGTTTCAGTTTGCTGCCTTGTTCTTGATCCTTATTATCTCCATGAAACTCTGAAAGTTGAAACTTTGTGCCTGTACTGTTTCTTTGCTTACTGTTTCATTGTTTTTAATAAGGTCTGCATGTGCAAATTCTACAGTTAAATCTATATTAAGTGATTTGTTAAAATACATTACTGATGGTGCTGATAAATAAGCCACTGTTTACTGATTGTTATTCTATATATGTAACCGGCATTTAGTGTGAAAAGAGGCATTGTATAGAATGTCTAAGAAATCTATAGAATGCTGGGCCTAAACACGTCAAAATAGCCTTGGCTTATTCTTGTCCAACACATTTATAAAATTTAGAATTGCCACTGATTGACACTCACAAAAGTAAAGTAAATGCAGAGATTAAGTTCAAATACATAAAAAAATTTAGTTAGATCTGACACATACTCTCAATAGTAGTATACAAAAACAGTATACTGCCAAATAATGATATTCTACCTACAGAGCACACATGGCTGGATATGGCTGTCTTCCTAAAGACAGCTGAGAGCATAGAGGAGGGCACGGTAGCTTAGTGTCAGTACCCAGTAACAGACAACTTAATTATCTGTATTGTTCTGGCAGCCAGCATGTTAATTAAGTTGATTCAAAGAGCACCGTGCATTTGCGGCCCTTTCTTGTAAGGAACCAGCAGGGAGGGAAGACAGTAATATGCACAGCACATCCTTACTGCAGACAGGACTTTTGAACCACTGGTTCTAAGCGGAGTCCGCATTACATCTCGTGGACTGATCTGACAGTCTGACTCTCAGACGAGTTCATGGGACCACCGAAAATGTCACAGTTCTCTACATAATATTTTCAATTCAGAGCACAATATAATCAGAATTACTTTATTACTTCTTGCATAATTTTATTAAGTATGTCATAGTTCATTAGCAAATAACTAACTGGAACCAGTGATAATAAACTTTGATAGCTGACTTTTTATTACCACGGCTTTATATTGTACTACATTAATCACTGCACTAATTCTGTACTGAGATTCACACAGGCAGATTTGCAAGACCAACTCCACATTTGTTGTATTTAACTAAGTACTTGTGGGGTGGATGGTAAAGAGAGTATATGTACAATGCACTTACTGTATGTACTACATTTAATTATCTCTCCTAAAAGCGATTTCATTATATAAAGTAGAATAACAATTGTGCATTTATTGGTAAACTAGACGCTTGTGCTTTTACTAAATTAATAAAAATACGTTTTTAGGGGCATTTAGTGATATATGAAGATCTTGGTTAATAACCAATAATGTCCCATAACAGCAAGAAGTATAAACGTATAGTTATATGTCATGCTGGGAATGATGTGCTGGATCTTTGGTTGAATTAAACATTATATTTTAAGTGCCATTTTGTGTGCTTTCCATTTGTGTCCTTTCTCGAACTAGCTGTTCACATACACTTCATTTAAAAATACACAATGCAAATGTGGAGATTAAATTCAAAGTATCGAAAAGGGGCAAGGAAGGGAACTTGGAAAGCAGAGCAGGACAAGACAAGAGTCTGACCTGCGATGAAACACCATGTTGGGTACAATTTAAATTTGTTTTTCATATGAGAATCATCTTTGAAGAGGCTCCGCTCGACTAAAAATATATCTGCTGGTTCCGGGATACGTATCACTTAATCTCTCCTACAAGCATCTTAGGACATCATGAAATAAGATTACTGACAGATCTTGGCTGATTCTTCTCTTGACCTTCAACTGATCATATATCGCTGTCTAAATCTTAATTATGTTTGACCCCAGTCACTTACGTGCCTTTTCCTTTCTTCTTTTCAGTTTGCTTTTTAAAAACTATTTTGAGGAAAATAAACCCAACAATAACTATTACCATGTGCTGAGATATCCACCATTTCTCCTGAGAAATGAAAAATTCTGCTGTAACATTTTTCTAAAGGGCACAGTTTTTTTTTTTTTGCACTTGCTTTAAGTTAGCTGTTTAGCACCATGAAAGAGAATTTTGTACAGTATCTGGCTGAGCTTTACTCAGTGCAGCCGCTGACAAACTCGCCTTTAAAATACAAATGAAAGAGTGGCGTTGTGGAAAGGCAGGTACCCCACCAGCCAGACAGACAACAAGGCGAGAAAGATGGGAGGCCATGTGCCTACACAGCTGTTTGATCGTCACCCTCCATAAAGCCCTAAGCAGAGGGGACATTGGTAATAGAGTCCAACCGGGGGAGGGGGGGCTGTACAACTGCTGTAGAATCCTGTCATATAAATTCTATATTACGGACAGGGTCAACAATAATCTGACAGAATGGCAAATAAATAGTTTTTTTTTTGTAATAGATGAATTTTTAACTATCTATATTCTACCAAACCTTTTCTAAAATACGTAAGAGAAGAATATTTCTGTAATACTGTTTTAAATGTTCAGACTAAAGATGCCTTAAATTATTGCCTCGAGACTTGCAATATACTGTATGTAGAGCCTTAAAAAGCCCAGTGATTTATGCTTTTCAGTGGGAGTAAAAGACTGACTGATAACTGCAAAGAGTGTTTGACACAACTCCTTACAAATATATTTATCTTTCACCTATTGATGCTCCAGGCAACAGTAGTATAGAGAGACAGTTGTGAAACAGTATAGAGACACGTGTGAAACAGTATAGAGAGACGAGTGAAACAATAAAGAGATACAAGTGAAACACTACAGATATATATATATATATATATATATATATATATATATATATGAAACTGTAGAGGGACACGTCTGAAACAGTAGACGTTTGAAAAAATAAAAGCAATACAAATGTCTGAAAGTCTGAGGGCAGATGTTGAACTTGAATTTGAATACAGACACAACCCTTAGATTCCATTCAGATTCAGTGTCATTGCCATTTGTTATTTATCTTACAGACAACCTTATGCCAAGTTTGGAAGCCTGGTGACTCAATGGGTAGAACATCAGGCTGGGATGCAAAAGTCTCCCGGCTTGAATTCCAGTACAGCCAGGTGTGTCCTTGAGCAAAACACTCAAATGTTAGCTCCCTGGGAGCTGCATCTGGCTGCCCAATTCTCCTCTCGGGGGATGGGTTAATTGCAGATAAGCAATTTTCCTCTGGGATTATTAATAACATATTATAAAAAATCCCTTTTGTTTAATTAAATTTTACTTATGATACTATAAGTGTACAACACCAAATATACTGAGTTAAAGGGCCCTCCATACACTTTAAGATGTGCCAAAATAACAGAAAAGAAAGCATGTGGTACATTGGTGGGAAACTGCATCAGTAATCTACAATTACACTTTACACTGTTTTACACAATGACCATTCCAAGTTAATTCCCTTGTGGCCCTGAAATGAGAATGTGTTGATAACAAAATAGCAGTTGGTGACTTGGCAGAAAAATGAAGAAGGAATAAAATCAAGAAACAAAAAAGTTAGCTTTTATAAAACTGATAAAGTGTTACAGAAACTCAGGATCGCCCCTTAGCGACCCTAGTTTTTAAGCAGGAGGTGTTGTTAAACTCTAAGAAATATCTGGGATGGAAGGAAATGAGGAAATATACACTAACGTGATGATAAGCATCCGACAGGCTTTTACGGAGCACTATAACAGACTGTGCAATCACAGTGGTGCAAAAGGGTGTAATGGAATGGGAATGTAACACTGACACATAGAGTATTCACAAAACACAAAGACCTAGTGACGTAGTACAAATAACAACGCAAAAAAACACTAAGGTCCTAGATCTGCTTAACATAAAGAAGGTTAATTCTGTTTTTATGGTTGTAATTGAGATGAAGATTGAAGAGGAAAAATCCAGGATAAATGTCATTTCAAATAAATGCAGATAAATGTCAAATTCTGATATATTTAGCCAGCCAATGCAACTTGTCAAACAAACAGCTTTTTTAAACTAATGACTTCCTTTGAAATTATTATCATACAGCTTTCTCATTAATTCAAAGGTTTTGTGGGGCTGCTCTTTTGTTTGAACCATCCCAGCATTGTACTTACTGCAGGATATGACGAATTTCATAACTTTAAAACAATTTCTCTCATTCATGGTAGACCATGAATATTTGTTGGTAACTAAAACTGATATAACTGCTTATCACACTAAGCATGATAACAATACAGTAATTTCCTTGTCCATCCCCATCATTTTAGTCAAAATGACATGGTCAAATCAATACACAAACATTAGAAATAACAGAAAATCCTCAATAGTATTCCATAAGTGGCATTAAATATGCTCAGCTGACAGTGACAAAAACAGATTGTGTGAATGTAAATATAACTACTGTAATTTCTGAAAACTGAAATACAGTGGTTATAATCTGATTTACTTCCATAGCAGGGTGAGAGTCTGGGCCATAGGCAAAATGTTACAAACAGATTTCTGCAATTCTCATTGCAATACGTGCTATGCAATCGACTGCCCCCAAAGGCCCCCTCCCTGTGTTCCAGCTGTGGTGGGTTGGCACCCCGCCCAGGGTGTACCCTGCTCTGTGCCCTGTGCTTCCTGGGATGGACTCCAGGCTTCCCACAACCCTGTATTGGATAAGACAATACAGTGCATGGATGTATGGATGGCTGTACCAAACGTGTTAATGTTTTTGGCCTTCAGGGTGCTACATTACTTGGGTTTAATATTTGCTTTCTTGTCAAACAATGTTTTTTTCTTTCTGGTATTGGTGATATAACTGGTATGACTGGTGCTGGTATGCACAGAACAGTAAATGTCAATGTTTGGGCTGCTGTTCATGCAATACATTTAGCTATTGGTCACTTGGTAACATGATATACTGGGTATCATTAGCACTTCAAGGTGAAGTAGATAATAGCTTTTTTAGCACAGAAATTGAGGTAAATAGGAATACAGGGCTTCAGAAACATGTCTTTCTTATCAAATGTAATGGAATCTGCTTTCTCACTATATAATGGTGTTTTCTGACAGGCAAACGTAAAAAAATATAGATGTTATTTTTTTTTGTCAAACCTGGGCTAATCTAACTTAAATTGGGTATAAATGGAATGAAATATCATGCACTATATATTGTGCACTGTATATTCTGCACTGTATATATGTCATCTCATATACCTTTTCAGCACCTGCCCAAAGCCCTTGGAGAAGGTTGCCATCACTGGCATCATTACCGGGTGCTAAAGGCAGTTGAGGACCATGTTGCCGCAGCCATCAATACCACAAAGCATTACCACCCTGCATCGAGTACAGTCACCATCTTCAAGGCTGGTGAAAGAGCCAAAGCATGGGCTAGAGCAGCAACAGTCCTTCTAACTGGCAGCTGAGAACAGACTTAAGGAAAAGAGCTGAGGTTCCAGAAATGACTGTACTTACATCTCTCTGCCTAGGTATGATAAATTTTTAGTGGTCAATGGGCAAATGGTCATGTTGGAGGTCACAGTCCACTGGGAAAAGCACCTGGAGGAAGTCAACAACTGGGGACATGCAAAGTACTAGGAGGTGGTGGTGCGCTGTCAGAGGAAAGGTGGGCATGGTGGGGCATGGTGGGGATTTGCAGAGCACCAACACTGCTGGGCATCGTGAGGGAGGTGAAGAGGAAGCCATGAGATCAGCCTCAGAAGGCACACGTGGAACTGCTGGTTGGTTCTGGATTAGGAGGGCAGATCCATGGTCTCTAGCAGCTGGAGCACAAATCTGAGCCTGATCAGCCTTAGTTTGGTTGCCTGGATGAGGATACACCACTGATGACGTGTCCCAGTACATCCACAAATGTGTCTCAAGGCTTAGTATTTACTGTTATATCACAGTAATATGTGTTTTATTCAGGGACAGTATGGTCTCATGGACAACTGATGTTGGCAAAGCCATACAAATTAAGGACCATCACATTGCATACTATGATGAAGGATAAAAAAGTCTGTAAAGAGTTGTAACAGAGATCCTTGTATCCATCAACTAAAAATTCTAACAATTTAAAAAAATGAACTGCATCCATTGGTCATGAAAAATGAAAAATGAGCATATTAGGGGGACAGCACAGGTAGGACGGTTTGGAGACTAAGTGAAGCGAGACTTAGATGGTTTGGACACGTGCAGAGGAGGGATACAGAGTATAGAGTGAAAAGGATGCTGAGGATGGAGCTGCCAGACAGGAGGAGAAGAGGAAGGCCAAAGAGGAGATTCATGGATGTAGGGAGGGAGGACATGAGAGAGGTTGGGGTAACAGAGGAAGCTGCAGAGAACAGGTTGGTATGGAAAAGCATGATCCGCAGAGCTGACCTGTTGAGGGATCAGCTGAAAGAGGAAGAAGAAGAACTGCATCCATTGGTCAGTATTTAGATTGCACGTGGTTTGGCTGGTAATAAAAGGTCTCTCACCTCACTTCTTGTCTTTCTTCTAGCACTGGTGTCTTGTACAAACTGATTTTTATTACAATGTAAAAAATAATCATACTTTCAGTAGAATTAATCTTGTAATGTATGTTCTGGCTGCACAGTTAATGTGAGCATGGATGTCAGACAGAGAAAGTGACAATATCACCAAAGGATGTACTGGTCATAGATTTTTGGACATTTTTGTAATGCAACTATATTAGACAGTTAAATTAATCTTATTACAATTTAGCATAAATTGTCCAATTACTGAAATGATTTCCTGTTGCATAATTTCAATGGCAAATAAATGTAGTTATAGGCTGAGTTAAGATTTAAAATATGTTTGGTGAGAAAATACTTGCATAACTCTCTTGGAAATATTCAGCCATGGAAGCAGACCTCTTACCAAAAATGACACAATCAAATTAGCAAAATTAAGCAACATTAAAAAGCCCATAATTTGTCATTTGCCAGTTGTTTACACAGCAAGAACAAGTTTGTACAGCAGTCTTGTAAAAACCAGAGTTAATTTTTGATTGTTTAGCTTTCAGACTTCACACAGACAGCTTGGCAGGATCAAGGGGCGTACCTCAGTCCTCCGCAGATCTGACAAGAACACTTTCATTAGCTGGAGCTTGTCAAACAGAATCGATCAAGCATACAGGCAGCTTGAGGGATTCTATTCATCTTTTGTAATAACAACATGTAATCCTACTGTCATTTTGCCTTTAAGGTCTGTGTCTACTTGTGGACCTTACAATGGTAACGTAGAAGTAAGACTCAGTGTTAATGATTGTTGGGCTGTTCCAATAATACAATATTACCCATAAATACATGTCCTTGTCAGAGCTAAACAGAGTGAAGCTGTTGCTTTTGAGTGAATAGGGGACGTGTATAAAAAAATAATAATTAACAGCAGTATGGTACAAAAAAAATTAATGATATGGGAAATATGTAGCAGGCATGTTTTCAAAAGAACCATTGACTATAAAATATATATTTTTTACTTTGTAATCATTAACATATCCATCCATCCATCCATTATCTTAACCGCTTATTCCTGGTGAGGGTCGCGGGGAAACCTGGAGCCCATCCCAG
>JABJVR010008297.1:0-10761 GCA_025773905.1 Chitala chitala | reverse complement strand
TATCCTTTAACATCCGCTTCAGCCGGTCAGCCAGTCAGTGACATTACAGTGCTATAGGCATTACTGACTGTTTGACTGTGTGGTGTGTTGTGTGCGTGGTGTGTAGTGAGCGTGGTGTGTTATGTGCGTGGTGTGTAGTGTGCGTGGTGTGTTGTGTGCGTGCTGTGTAGTGTGCGTGGTGTGTTGTGTGCGTGGTGTGTTGTGTGTGTGGTGTGTAGTGAGCGTGGTGTGTTGTGTGCGTGGTGTCCGGCAGGCAGCTAGCAAACGAGGCTATGAAACATTCCAGTCTACTTCGACACTCAAGCTAATATCCGTTTGTGTGTTAATGTCACCTGTAAAGCATGCCTGAGCATCCAAGCAAATCAGGCTCTATTTGGATGAATGAAACGACTTTCCTGTGGGAATGAGCTCTATGAATGTCTCAAGCACACACCAACGTAACCCTAGTTCAGTGCCGTGAAACCCTGTTGGTGCATGACCATAACTGCTCCAACACTACAAACCCATTTTGTGACAGGGGCCTGTTTTGATATTTAATACTTTCTGCTGGTAAAGTTGTTGATATTAACATTTTTCAAAACATGGCATAACCTGTAAGCCCCTGCCACACTGCCTCGTCCGTGGCTGGTCCTGCACTCTAGAAGTTTGGAAACTCCTTGTTAAGAGCACAAACTTGCACACAAAGTACCATACCACGACATAAACCATGATAACCAGAACTGAAACATGTTCAAAATAAATAATTAAACTAATCTCAAGAGCACAGTAAGAGGAAAAGCTGTGTGGCCCATTTTATGAACAATGTGGTTAAATACAATTACACACCAGCATACTGAAGCAATCAAATCTAAATCCTCAAAAAACAGTAAATGGCAAGAAACTGGCTGTGTGAAAAGTAGGAGAAGTAAAAAACAAAAAACAAGTCGAGAATAATTTTCACACAAACGTCGCCTGAGGGCTTAGATGTGGTAGCTACCGGACATGGCTGATCACACAGCGCCCCCTGCCAGCCAGAACTGCAAGTGCAAGTGCCGTCCACCGGACTGCACAGCGCATTGTTGACACACTGGCAACTTCCATTGCAGTTCAAGCCCCAAGTTCCTGCAGGGCACGGAACGGTACAGTCCACACCCTTCCATCCTGGAAAGACACAACAAGATCCACCATAAATCTTCCAGAGGGTAGAATACTGGCTTTTAACACCAGGGACACGCCAGTTTCTTTACAGATCACTCTATGCTAAAGTATATTCAGTTCTGGAAGACTGAAACCGTCTGCATGTCTCCTTCTGTCACGAGGCACCTGCACACCCTTGTGGTGTTTTCAAATAAATGGGTGCCATCTCCCAGGAGAGATCTGGAAAAAAGCTTTGATGAGGCACAAAGAAACCCAAACAAAAAGTGTGGCTCACCCTCTTTGCAGAGGCAGGTGCCATCAGCGGGGGAGCAGGCTAGTGAGTTGGCACAGACACAGCGGAGGGAGCAGTCCTGGCCGTAGAAGCCCGCATCGCAGTGGTTTTCGCAGTGGGCGCCCTGCAGGGCACATGCCAGCAACTGACTACATACATCACACACGGCGCAAGTGTGAGCTCGGCGTGAGGATTAACCCTGAGGCTGTGGCACAGCACTGCCTTTCTCATTCCACAAGCAGCTTCTGGTTTTTGGCCCACTTCCAGGTTCCTGAAAGGAGCCCTGGGGCGCAGAGAATATGGCTTGATGGACACACTCACCGTATACCCCGGGGCACAGCGGCACTGGCCGCTCACGCTGTCACAGGTGCCCCCATTCAAACACAGACACGTCTCCTGGCAACCGTGGCCGTAGTAACCATGTGGGCAAGTCTCGTTGCAGAAGAGTCCCGCCCAGCCTGGGTGGCACGTACACTCTCCCTTCATGGGATGACAGCTGGAAGTCAGATCAGACGTGTGACAGAGGTGTGATTAAAGCAGGTCTCAGAGCCAAAGAGCCTTTATAATGAGCAAAACCTACAAGCGTACACAACACACATCTCTCCACAGCAGAACTATTCCACACAGCCATGCTGTCGACATGCTCTGGCACCATCTCCATCATCTCCACCATCTCCGTACATCTCTATACTCTGTATAAAACCCACTGGCTTGACTGATTATAGCCTTTAGTGAAACATTTCAGCTTCTCTCTAAAAAATTTGATCCTGAATCTGAAGAGTGACCTTGGGGAGCAATTTTTTTTTTCTTGGGGAGAAATTTGAGAGAGAGAGAGAGAGAGAGTCATGGAGAGAGAGTGAGAGAGTCAAGGAGAGATAGAGAAAGAGTCAGGGAAAGAGAGAGAGTGAAAGAGTCAAGGAGAGAGAGCGAGAGAGAGAGAGAAAGAGTCAGGAAGAGAGAGAGAGAAAGAGTCAGGGAGAGAGAGAGTCAGGGAAAAAGAGAGAGAGAGCATAGAGAGAGAGAGTCAGGATGAGAGTGAGGGAAAGAGAAAGAGAGATGAGAGAGAGCTGCTCGATGACGTAGGAGACACTGACCTGAGCGTGTGCGTGATGTGACAGAGACAGCGGCCCTCACAGTGAAGACCATACGTGCCCTCGCCACACATCCTGTCCCTACACTGCGGCCCCCGGAAGCCTGGCTCACAGAGGCAGCCCCCAATGATGTGGTAGCAGCGTGCCCCGTTGGCACAGTCGCATGTGCCCTTGCAGTCCTGCCCATAGGTGTTTACTGGGCACTCCTCGCTGCACCTGTGGAACAGAACATGCGGACCAGTCATGTGACCTCCCTCGTTTACTGGTCAGCCCAACACACAAACTGCGTTCATTGTCCATGTGAGCCTTGTGTCAAGCCACAGAACAGGTGCTGGTGCAGCAGCCTTAACCAAACCCTTCGGATCATTTTACTGGACATGCCCGACTGAATTAATAGTATGCTTAAGCTGCGTTGCATAAAATTGTTTCACGTCAGTTACAATACAGTTTCAGGCAGTCCAGTTCCAGACTTTCTCTGATACCACTCCAATGCCCCACAATGGGGTGGGGGGAGTTGTGCCATTGTATTCACAGTTGCCATGGCAACTCGATGCACACCTGTCTCCGGTGAAGCCTGGCATGCAGCGACACTGTCCGGTCTCGGGGTCACAGCGACCGCCGTTGTGACACACGCACTCGTTGGTGCAGTTCACACCGAACGTGCCCTCCCCACAGGCCTCCGTGCATACGGGCCCCTAGGAGCGAGAAGCGGACAGGCAGACCGGTCACGAGGCCGAACGAGGCGGCATAGTCGTCACTA
The DNA here is from genome assembly GCA_025773905.1 of Chitala chitala. Lineage (NCBI taxonomy): Eukaryota > Metazoa > Chordata > Actinopteri > Osteoglossiformes > Notopteridae > Chitala > Chitala chitala. Next base: position 7,502 of record JABJVR010008297.1, on the reverse strand, counting down.
GCAGTGTGACCGCACAGTCGGCTGAAGCCGAATGCCAGACACCAGGAGCTCCTGTCTGTTCTGTAACCTTCAAATGAGGCCTGTACACAGTCAGTGTGACAAACTTTCATTTCAGTGTTAAAAAGGACTCAGAGATGGGCCCTTGTTTATTCTGATTTCCTCTGTAACAGAATTAAAGGCTTCCCAGGAAATTAATGCACACAAACACACACTATATTTATCTGCAGCATTGCCAAGATAAGTGACTAAAGGCAGAGCCAGGATGTCCCTGGGCGTACCTACCATCCAGCCAGGAGGACAGGCGCAGACGCCCATGCCTTGGCAGTAACCCCCGTTCTGGCAAGGGCATCGTTTGGAACATGTCTGCCCAGAACAGGGCGTCTCACAGCTAAAGAAGACAGTCAAAGAGCATGAGAGCGTGACACAGTTCATCTGTAACTATGTTATCACAATGGACCAAAATATATTTTTAATGTTTGACAGTGGTTAAAAATCGATTATTCTTGATAATTCAGTGAAAAACACATATCATACTCTGTACACACAGCAAAAAAAAAAATTTGTTTCAGAGCGACAAGTTGGGTCGTTAGGTGTTCGTGCATTTTTCACGAATTACGTCTTTTGCCCTGACATTGAGCCAGTTATACAGAGACGTCGTCTGTAGGGCCACAGACTCAGTGGGTTCTCGCCTGCTGTTATACTGTTGGTCCTTTACGAGAACCAGCCATGAGGTTTGTTCCAGTTCTCAACATAACATCATTTCTTTAAATAAGTAACTTTTTAGTTCTCAAGTAGTTTCCCAGAATCAGCTGAGTCATACAATAGACAGCTTTCTTTAAAAGTCCATAATACCGAGAAAAAGAAAAAGCCAACATTAGATCTAAAGCTTTGTTTTTCCCCTACATTATAATCTACATTTCTATAGCTGTACAGACTGACTTAAAGTTGGCACAGAAATGTTTCTGGAAACTTCATAACTTTTCTTGATTCAGAGTAAAAACTGTATCGATAAATGCCAATAGTGTGTAAACGTCCTGATCAATATGTAGTGTGTTTAAATGCACAGAAAATTAACTTGTTGCCTTTACTGTTTATATGTACTATTCCACTGCCTTTTTACGAGCTGTTTGTTATAGTACAATAAAAGCCCTCCATCCCATCACCGTGACGCTGGCAGACAGCCTGGCACTCACAAGGTTCCAGTGAAGCCACTCTTGCATCGACACTCCCCCGTCTTCCCGTCACAGGACCCTCCTTTTCCACACAGGCACTTCTGTAGACAGTCGTGCCCGAAGGTCCCTGCAGGACAGGTTTCCTCGCAGAGGAGGCCCCTGTATCCGTGTGGGCACTGGCATGAGCCGGTGAGGGGATCGCACTGCCCCCCGTTCTTGCACGCACACGACTGACTGCAGTCGGCTCCCCAGTGTCCCACGCCGCAGGCTAGAAGACAAACATGCTGCTCATCACACTGTGGTTTCATTTGAAGGAAAGTGTTTTGCCTGCTGTTGCTCTTTTGTGTGGGCACTGACATGTAGAACACGGCTGGTGGTCACAACCAGCTTTGATTGTGTCCCATGACGCAAGATTACTTGTACTGGAATCCATGCCACCTCATAAAGTCAACAGAATTTTCCAGTGTAATATAAGCACTACATTTAAGATATGCTGAATTATGATACATTATTGACAAGGGAAATTTGCACACAGTTCTCAAGAGAAGCAAGCCCAAAATGAGGAATTCTACTAATGCCATAATGCTCTGAGTGAGGTATGGAAACCATTTTGTACACAGCATTTCCATTGCATTAATCTCAGAGATGAGACAGGCATCTGAAAAAGCTTTAATTTCATAGCATGAGGAGTTGGTTCACAATTCCATTTACTGAAGGAAAATTACGATAAAAAACATAAATTAGTCCAACAAAAAATACCACAGTTGATTCATAGTTGTAGAACCAATATAAACGTTTGTCAAAACATCCAAGGAGGACCAGTTGTTTCTAATTCCTGTCATAAAATCTCTTTTGCTTTCATTCCTAAAACAAGCAAGCTTTTATTTCATTAGACTTTAAGATGAAACATCTGGATTTTTTCTCTTTGTCACCTGTAGTTCAAATGCATTCGATGGCATTTCTAAGAGGTTAGCTAGAAAGGACATGCTTTCTGCAGCACACAGGAATGGGCACAGTTCTGACAGTAATGACACTGCATATTGCCATAAATCTTTTCCTTTCGAAATGGACATTAGCCGTTTTAGATTCTACTTAATTTGCTATCTGACCCCAGCAGCTGCCCAGAATTTCCCAAATTCTAGGTTTTTCCTTGAGTCGATATGCCTTTCCAGGTATCTCAAGACATCAGGCAAACCATTAATCAAGTCAGGTAAAAGGTCATGATTGTTTTAAAATGTGCACCCTACTTTATTTAAGTGTAATTTGTATTTGTGATTTCGTCGTGCATTTGGCAACCCGCCATTTCACATTAGGTACGCTGTCAACCCCGAAACACGAACTGTAACTCCTCAGGTGACAAATGGTCCTGGATTTTGAAAAGTCATGAGCAGCGGAATGTTTCGGCATGTGGGAAAATTCCAGGCATTCTCCCAGTGCATTGTAGTGCTAGGTGCAGAACTGTTCAACACCCCAGCCCCACTTCACACCAGCTTTTTAGGAGTGTCAAACCTAAAATGGACACCATTTAAAATTGGCCTGTAAGGCAGAATGATTTTGAAATGTGCTCTGCTTGCCAGTGGCCCTGAGAAGCCCCCTCCCTCCAGAAGGCATCCTTTTATACCAGGCTTAACACGACAAAGCTAAAAGTGAACATAACAATCTGCCTGACATTAGTTTCAGTGTTCAAGCCAATGGAAAATCTGTTTATATGGCACGAAAAAGAGAGATGAAAAATTCAGGCACGATATAGAACAGATGACTTTTATTGCAAATGAGTCCAAAGGTCTTAGCAGCAAGTACCTTTACCGACACACCTAAACGTGCAGAAAGTCCATGCAGCGTGCATGAGCTCAGAAGGCGTGTATATGTGTGTGTGGACGTGTGTGTCAGTGTGACAGTCGCAGTTATAGATTTTTATAAGTGGGGTGTCCAAGTCTATTTTTGGGGGGTGGGACATACTTCATATTATGTTCAATTATGTTGAAGAAATTTGGAGTGACACTCTGGGTGGCCAATCAGATTTTGGGAAGTGTAGGCCTCACCCTGGGCAGCCCTCTGGCTATGCCACCAAGTGTGAGCGCTCTGTTAAACACTCAGTGCCAACTCACCGCTGGAGCAGTCCTTGCCGTGCCAGCCAGCCTCGCACTGGCAGCGGTCTGGTGCCTGGCATCGCCCATGCACGCACTCCATAGTGCAGCGGGCTGTTGGAATAAGGAGAAACATCACATACAGCAAACGATTGCACTGTCACACCCACACACCCAAGGGGAGAGGGCTCTGCTGTCCTTTCCTGAAGGTTTCAAACATCACTAAAAGTCTTTGTGCTGTCAGCTGCTGTTTCCTGTCAACGTCCTTCATAATATTTAATTGTGTTGTTTACTTTTTTTTTTAAATCCATGTATCAGATTGAACTGCCTGATTTTTTCTGAGAAGCTTAGTGGTTGAAATACACATTAAATGAAATCCTTGAGAGAGAGGTGTCACAGCTGGGCAGTTCAGTCAATTTGCTGTACAGATCAGCTTACATGCTTGTAAAACTACCCCATGTTTTACACTATTCTGTAGTGTACAGCATTCTTTAATGTTTTCTATGACGACCTCTGGAAAGTTTTCCTTCTTACCTGATAACAATGCATAGAAGCAGACATGGCTATAATTATTTGACTTTTTACATTGCTATAACTAAATAACAAAGTCCAATGCATATAAATTCCTAAAGCATACTCGAATCCAAGTCTTTCTTGAATCTTCAATGGAAACATATCACTCACTCCTGACATGCAAAGATCTTATCCACATGTTAATCTAATAACTTGCCATATGTGAAGTTCACAGCACAGCCTATTCTAAACAGGATCAAGATCTCCACTGAGACTACACAGAATAAAAGACTCTCGAACCATGAGATCATCTGTGGGCGTACCAGAGTCATTCCCACTATGATAGAAAGACCCAAGTTAAATTATCTCCCTGAGTGAAAGACTTGTATCTTTACCTCAGAGGACTAATCCTCTCATGTGGTAACTTTGAATGGGCTTTATGTGTAGGGCAGATTAATTGGTCCCATTACACTAACAGCACTGGTACTTTATCCAGTACATATGGTTTGTCACAACACACGGCATTCTGTATAATGGTCAAAAATCTAGTGGCACATCGTCCATGGCTTTGAACGTTCAACTTGAAGATGGCTTATCCAGCCTTGTTAACCATGTTAGTTTGCTCTCCACCTCTGCTACTGACTGCCTGTTTACACTGAACCAGTGTAACAATCCCATGTAAAGGTGCATCTTTCCATGCAGTAAGTCCTCTCTGAAGGCCTCTGGTTCAGTACTTACGGACGCATTTGCCTCCACTCTCGTAATAGTTGGGGCAGCACTGGTACCTCCGTCGGTAGTCCATCTTCACTGCCTGCCGGTAAGCAGTCTTGTACGTGATCCTGCACATGAGAGAGGAGCCGCATCACCAGGTGGACTTGGGTTCGCTACAGTAATCAGGGTAAGTGGGGATGCTAAGGCGTGTCGGCCTGAGTGATGCTCACCTGTGGCGACTGCACCTGTAGAAGGTCCAGGCGCTGGAGCAGGCTTCTTCCAGCATCTGGGCAAAAGGGTGGCTGTAGGATTCCTTCACAGAGGTGGTGTAGCTAGGAGGTGAGACCGCAAGCAATCATATAAACACACACACACACACACACACACACACACACACACACACACAAATAAATGCTAGCCTTTCACATTAGCATGTGTATGTCTCTGACCCTACTATGATGGAGAACCTGAGCCCTGCTCCGCCAGCTACATGCCTACATGCTCCTTCCCACAGTCCCACTCACCTCTCCCACAGGCTGCACACATTTGGGTCCCTGGGGTTCAAAAGCCATGCAAGGTCAAGCAAGGAGCCAAGGAAGAGGACTGCCCAGCAGCTCCCCAAACACACCTTCATCCTGTGAAACAAACCAGGCCACACCATCATCTCCCTCCTAAAGACCTGCGTTTGGAGTCGGGGGGGACGCACGACAGCTCTTAAAGTGTGGGGGTTACTCTGTGGAAACTAAAAGCAGCAATAAACATGAACATTTCAGCAACCACACTACAGTGCTTTGATCTGCCCACTCCTGGAGTCATTTAGGTGTTTTGTGGAAAGGCATGTTTTGGGAAACATCTCTGATTATGTACTGCAAGTCAGAGCATTTGAGAAAGATCAACACTGCAGTTAACTGCGTCATCTACAGGGCATTCTGTAACACGGCTGATTTGAATGATTAGTGAAAGCATTCTTTTTGTTATTTAGTTTGACTGACCATTAAACACTCAGTGATCAATTAAAAACAAAGTGAAACAAGGTACGGTTTTTGCTTTTGCAATAAAAAATCGAGATGACGAAGGAGTTCTTAACTACGTAGTATTCATTAAAAGCTTTATGGATGTTTAATCCCTTAATTGAGAGGTAATAAAAGCAGACAGTAATGCTACTTCGGGAGATGAGCAGTAAATCAGAAAGCTCCCCACAGAGTTACAGCATTGTTTAACACATGGCACTTCACAGGGATCTGAAGGCTTCAGAATGAGGATGAGGAGGAGGAGTAGCTCCTCTTCAGACTGCCACGCCGTGAGTCAGGGCTGCGACTGGCCCCGTGCATACTGCACAGAGCTCTCCTACCCCTGTCCACACACTCCTCACAGTCCCATCTGGATCGCATCAGCGAGACCGTCTTGGGGAGCGGGTGGGGGGGGCGTTTCGCGTAGGGGGAGGGAGCAGCAGAGAGGAGGCCTCAAGGCAGATCTCGAAACAGGTCTGGCTGAGGATGCCTCGGTGGCTTCTGTGTAAAGCACCCCTGACTTCTGCTCGGTGGTCTTCGACAGATCAATCAGAAATCAGGCTGCTAATTAACAGCCCACCATTATAAATAAGGCATTTACCTTTTGTTTTTGTTTATGTTTTTACATCTGAATGTCAAAAGAACATTGTGCGCATGTTTAATCTATAACACACAGACATTTAAATTGGTAAATTGTACACAGAGGTGGAAGAGCCTGAACGTACAGAGCATTTGCACGGTTCTGCATGGTGCGAGATTCCGATTAAGGTGAGAGGTACGACTCTGCAACAAGACACCTGATGTCATCACCTGGAGCAGACCGCAGAGAGGGGCTCAGAGGAGCAGAGTCTTCATCCTGTTTGACTTACACACAAGGGCCCAAAGCTCTGAAGCATCATTATTCACTGACTACACATTCACTCTAGACCATCAAAGGACTCCAAATTAACCAGCAGCTCTAATACAGGGACTCTGGAAAGCTATTTACTTCAGATTAGTCCCCTCTGGTAATGAAATGACTCAAACTTTGGCTGGAAGTTCAGACTCAAAAAGGGGACAAAACAAGAATTTAACAGAGCAAGCAACTGTTTTTTATTAAGAAAAGCACTTGCCTTAACTTAGTCTGTTTCTGAGTGGCGTCATTAATTTAAAATGTTTATTTTCTCCCTAAAACGGCAGAATGCCTTAACCACAGTTGTGTTCATATTTGATGTGAAACCCCATATGACAAGTATTAAAGGAAGGCCGTCAGTGTGGACCGGTGAGCTTTTCACATGCTACTCAGACAGGACCGTCAGTGTGGACCGGTGAGCTTTTCACATGCTACTCAGACAGGACCGTCAGTGTGGACCGGTGAGCTTTTCACACGCTAGATTCTGAGCACCAGCGAATCTGGTGCATTGTAGGATGTTCTCTCTAGATAAACTGTTGTTGTAAACCTGGCTTATTCTGACATTTCATTTTGGCTGTAGCTGAGGGTTTGGGATCATAGCAGCCCTGGCATCTTTTACAAACATGTATAACAAGACAAATATGGAGGAAAAACGGCGAATAAATCTGTGTGCCATAATGCTGGTGACGCAATTTAATAATGAGTAACAACATTGTTACTTTTACTGCCTCTACCTCTATGGCTTTAACATGTGCTATTGTCACATAACACTTATTATGTAAGTGACAAACACTCACATGGTCAATCCACAAGTACAGTCTAGTGGAAAACAATTAAAACTTCCAGTTTTTTCTTTTCTTAATTAGCCATTAAATGTAGTTAACCAATTTGCTGCTCTTCAGAGAATCCACTGAAGCACTGCCTTAAAAAAATGCTGATCTAATATTCATCAACATACTTAAAGTCCTCTACTCTACTAAAGTACCTTATGGAGCCACTGGACTGAAATCCTGTTTGTGTAGGGCCAGTAACTGGCCCTAACATTACACAGGGACACAGGCAGACATCACAGTAACTGGCCCAAACATTACACAGGTACACAGGCAGACATCACAGT
>JABJVR010008296.1:0-10763 GCA_025773905.1 Chitala chitala | reverse complement strand
TAAACTGTATTTCGTTACCCTGTATCTATACATGTGTAATGACAATAAAGTTGAATTCTATTCTATTCTATTCTATCAAAAGAAAGGTGTGTGAATATTCATGTTGTGAAGTATGTATTTGTGTTATTAGGCCCTTCTGTATGAGAGAGGGGTGGAGGCAGGATGTAGCTCAGAGTCAAAACCTCTAGAGAGAGAACTTGTCCACAATACTGTACATTTCATCCTGGTCCAAAAGAAATATGTCTTTAGTTTCTGCGTTCTACAACAAAACTCTGAAACAGGACCTGTCTGCCTACTATAGATGACTAACCATTTCCTAAGATAGTGTAAACACTTTCACAGAGTACTAAGTGAAAACATTAGAGATCTTAGTCTGTGGGCAACAGAGAATCAGGTTAGTCACTGAATAGCACAGAGAAAATGTGTTGTGAATCATGTCTCTTGTGATTGGTAGATTAGCATTGTGTTCCAGTAGATGCAGATGAGATTATAGCAAAGAAGGTGTCCTCAAATATGTACTGTGTAGCTGTCTGGAGGGCACAGCAAAGAGGAAGGGAGGACACCTCTGACTTTGTAAAAGGTTTGTTTTTAAGTCAGCAGGAATGATGGCTTTTGGTGATCAGATTGTGCTTAAGCAATCCCCCACCAAGTTGCATAATGTGGGTGACACAGAGTGACACAGAAACAAGCTCAGACAGACAGAGGATGCCATCAGATGGTGAGGAAACATTCATCTTCCTATCTTATTGCCAGTCAATGAGAAAACACAGCAAGGCACATCATCTCCATCAGTGAGAACATGAAAAGTGGATTGTAATCTGGTTGAAGGTGTCATTAAAATATGACTCAGGTGCAAGGCTCACACTTTATCACACGAAACTGACACCAGTCCTTGCCATGACTAGTGGGTGAGTCATCTTTTCATCCTATATATCTCTCATAGTTACCGATCAGGGTAGACTACAGGATCATGCTTGTCTGCTGAAATTCCTTAATTAATAATAAGGACAGAATCGACTAAAACACTAAAGCATTTGGCAATGAAATGCAGGTCATGTTTTGACATTGTATGGGAGACATTGTGGAAGAAACACATTGCATCATGACCAAAGCACTCATAGACAGTATGGGTCTACAGAATGACTACAGTCCTGTCTAGGAAAACAGGTCTTCTGAGTCACAGCCATCATCTGCTTCAACCACAACAAGAAAATGAAAACCATTTTCCCATGTTACACAATTTACCATATGGTATAACTATTACAAACTTAAAGGTATTATAATATTCCCTGTTAACATGACAGGAAAATTGTGTCCTCCCATCATCAGAGGCTGGCACTGCTATATTTTTGGTTTTGGGTTCTACTGAATGTGGTTTAAACTAAACTGTAGTACCAGTACCATCTGCTGGATGAACCTCAAACTAAAATAAATATTAGAAGTGTTCGGCAAGCATTAACACCGAGTCCATTAGTTTTCGTGAAGCAGATCATTTTATTTATTTTATTTTATTTACATGTGCTGCACAATAGATTATGTATTATTCTGCTGCAGCTGTTAGAATGGAGGGGACGCAATGACTTTTGGTCAGTTACAAAAACAAATTTGTCAATTAGGTGATTAAAATGAATTTGAAAAAAAAAATCACAATGAAAATATAGTGCCTTTGCTTACTCTACTAATTATATTTTTTAACTATGAAAAATATCGTCATGATTCTCACTTATTGCTGCTGTTGTTTCAATTAACATACCACTGACAACAAAGTAAAGGTAACATATATATTTCTGAACAGGAGCTGTGAAGGTGTGAAAGCATTCAAAGCACATTTAACCACAATGTGGTGAGGTCATGCAAGACACCAAGCTAAAAGAGCCTTCAACTGTACTCTGGCCGCACAACGAAGCGGTACAGATAGTGCTGTTTGTGGCATGGGTAGTCTGTGCTGTTCTTAAAGGGCAGCAAAGCAAGGTTGTTCTTAAAGTCCTGAACACGGAAGACATAATCATTGTCACAGCTGAGAACCACCCTGTTGCTGAAGCGTGTACCATTGCGGTATGCAACAAAGCTAGTTTGAACCATCTGTGCCGCAGGTATGGAGTCACACCTATAGCCATTGTTCAAGCATTCCTGTTGGGTCAGAAACAATTTTGCAGACCAGCTCACCTTTGTGGACTCTAATATGATGCTATTGTGTAGGGGGGTTTCAAAATACTTGTTTCTGCTGTAGGAACTGTCATAACTATTATACTGGTAGTTATATCTGTAAATTGGGTTGTAATTCTGTCTGCCATACTGATTTTGGTTTTGGGTGTCAGTGACATTGATCATGACACTCCATGGGTTAGCAGTGTAGATCCTGGGTAAGTACTGGTCTGCATTACTTTCAGCATTTGCCTTCAGCTTGGGGAAGGGCACAGTGTTGAACTGGAAGCCCAGCAGCATACCAGAGCGGTACAGCTCCTCGTGACTTCCATAGAGTTTTGACGTGCCTGGGAGTTCATACAGCACTTCAGGAGGGATCATGGCGAAGCGGACAAGACCTAGTAAAGCACACTCTGCCTCCACATCTACTGTATTGCTTGCCTGGCGCTTTGCCAGGATCCAGTCCTCTAGGCCTTGCAGGAGAAAAGTCTCACTGGGCACCACCAGGTCTGAGCGGAGCAGCAGAGACCTAACAGTATCCTGAGCAAGGCTGCTCCAAGCTAGGGAGTTGACAAGTGCCTCAAAGTTCCAGGCTAGATATTGCAAGCAGGCTTCCTCTAGCACATGATCTTTGGTGCGCACAGAATAGTTGTACAGAGCAATCTGGGACTTGAAGGTAGGGTCTCCAGGTAACACCTGTGTGAAGAATCTCCCAACCTCTTCCTGGAGCCACGTCATCCCAAAATCAGTAGCCAGCTGGTAGATGCATTGGACAGATGAAATGGTAATGTCAATCCTGCGTGTGTACAGGTACCTGAAGGTAATAGAAATTAATTAAAACAATTAATTCTGTGTAATACAAAAGATAAGATAAAGTCACTGCAATAAAAGATAACATTATAACATTCCCATCCTGCAAGAACTACTGGCTTTCAGTAGAAACTTGGAAAAAAAAACTTGAAACTAGTCTGTCTAATGTCACTTTCTCTGAGGTCATAGGTAAACTGACCGAAAGAATGAGGAGACATGGGGCTGGCAGTCCTGTGTGACATTCAGTCTGATACTTTGTCCATGATGGCTGGACATAATAAAGGAGGTATTGGAGCTGAGGGACAGCAGCAGCCTGTGCAGGCAAAAGACCTCCTCTTCATCATCCTGATTCCCATCAGAGCTGTGCACACTGACGTTGAAGTCACAGTCACGACTGCTGAGAAACAGCGTCTCCAAGTCGTCGGCCAGCCCAACACTGTGGTCTAGAATGTACACCTGGCTGTTTAATGGAGAATCTGCAAAGTTCCAAACCTGTGATTTAGTATTTTGGTGGGCATAAAGTGCAATCTTACCTCATAAATAAATGACCATTTCATCAGAGAGACGCACACATCGTCAGCTGAAGGACAGTACCAGTAGGAGGGGCTTACTTGTCTTACACACCACGCCTGCGTCCTCATTGTGGGAGCAGTCGGTGATACCCCAGCCTTTGAAACTGCACCTGGCCAACTGGTTCTCTGACCCCTTACAATTCATGTCATCCAGCCAAATGTGGCCAGACCCTGGTTCAGAACAAACATAGACAGACTTTTGGTAATTTCAGAAGAACAGATAAATAGAGAACACGTAGCATTTTTCAGACAAAAATGGATTTCAAAATGCTAACAAATTTATGTTATGATAACCCAATATAGTACTTGAACCATACATTTTTTCTAAGGTAGTGTATGTCTACAAATCTGAACTGTTCCTACTTTTAAAACATTTATACATGGCCAAATGCTGTATATTCAATCTCTAGCATAAAAATTTAACCATTCTTTGAAACATAACATAATCCATAAAAACAGTAAAATGTTTCTTGTTCAGTCTGTCCTCCAAAGTGGAAGTACTCTTCTATTGGTGGATGCTGGTAACTGCAGTCACATGACACAGCCTACCTTGGCCATATGCTGCTCCTGGGACAGCAGACTGAGCACCAGGGTAACGGAGCTGTCGACACACCACTTGTGCCTCTGCCATGTCCCAGCTGTCATCGCACACTGTTCCCCACTTTCCATCGTGGTACACCTCCACCCTGCCCTCGGAGGACAGCTTGCCCCCCACTAGCCTCACGTCCCCATCGCGCACCGCTGCAGAGAACAAACTGTCAGCAAGAGTTCATTCGGCGGTGAACACAATCATCGGACTAGGGTCATTCCACTCCACTGATTTCACTGTGAGATTCTGTACTCACCCACACAGAGACAAACACCCAGCAACAGCAGCAAAAGTACCCTGGTAATGTGTCCCATTCTGTACATTGTCAGGCTTTAATGACTTTAGACAACTAGAACAAGAAAAAAAAATAATAAAATCTTTACATTTTGGCAAGAAAAAATTTTTTTACAGTGCTTTTCTATTATTTAGAAATTTTGAAAATAAAAGCAGCAGGAGCCAGCCTGGTGGATGCAGTGGACAGATGAAATGGTAATGCTCTGCTACCCTACCTTCCTCTTCTCCTCCTGCAGCCACCGCGACCCTGAACTGGATAAGCAGTTAAGTGGACGGACGGATGAATGGATGGATGGAAGGAAAATAGAGGCATCTGTTGTGAACCTTCTACTTACTTGTTTATGAAGCTGTCACAAACTATTTACAGATATACAGCCATTCGTCCATCGCCCAACAATTCGTCCTGTTCACGATCGTAGGTACCATTTACTGGTATATAATTTTGAAATCTGCCTAACTGATGCACGGGTTTTGGTTTCAACTTTGAAAGGGGTAAGACTATGATATAAAATTTCCTGTTGAGCACTTTCTTTACAGAGACGGATGCACGAAATGTGCTGTAATACTGCAGTTCTGAGTAGTTAAATAAAATTATTTAAATCTCAAGAGGTTTTGAGTGCAATGCATGGTGCACCCTGCACAGCATAGCACAGTCTATTACAGACATATTAAGTCACACCGTAACGTTTCACAGACAATCTAAAGACACGGTCTTTAAGCAATGGTTATTTATCTCTGCTTTAAGCTTCTATGGAATGTTAAATAATATTTAACAAGAAAAACAATCGTATTTACGATCCTCATTTTAAAACACTTTTTAGATAGATTATTTATACTTAATTTCAGCAGTTCTATTTATTTCCTATATACAGAAGAGATTTTAAATAAATGTATTTCTAACGATGTAATAATGTGCAAGTTGTTTTTGAAAGTACAATCACTATATTTTTTCAAATTTCTAAACAAAATAATATATTGTTGTTGTTGTTTCTAGCATTTACATTTATTCACTGTAGCATGACTGTTGCAGCAGATTGCAGTACCCAACTGCCGTTCACAGTTCATATTTCTCTACACCGATACTTTCCATATTCATTTAGTACTGTCTGAAAAATTACCTTTCCTTTATAATGCAAAGTACCCTTAAGGATGAGGCAAATAAATAAGCTATATTTTAAATTAGCTCTCACGTATTCATATTATTAAAAATCATAAAAATACTAACCTTTCACAGCGGAGCCCTGTAGACCAGAAAACGTTTATGTAGTTAACCTCAGTCTGCACGAAAACAGATACATTTATACGTACGAAATATGCAGCCAGCAACAGTCGGTTCCTTTATCTTGGTCTTAGTAGTTTCGATTTTGTGTAAAGTGAAACGAAAGTAACTGTCTTGTGGATTTAGACAAAGATATGTATAACAACCAGACTGTTAAGTCAGCAAAACCACACTTCTTACAAAACACACTGCATCACGGTGGGGTCAGAAAGTCCTAGTTCTAAAGACAGTGTGACTGCGAGTTTTAATTCCAACTGTAAGACATTTACCGATTTTGTCAAAGTATTGACAGTTTAAAATTGTATAATATCTGTAATTACATTCAGGATTGGCTGTATAGCTTTTTGAGGGCCATAAGCAGAATCTGACATGGGGGCCAACATTAAAACAGTCGTCCCTCATTAAGGCGGTATAAAATATTTGAATATTTGCACTTGGAATATTAATCAAGTGCTAAGTATGTGCATAATAGAAAACATTCTCATCTCTAGATGTCACAGTTTTTCTATTTTCCTCTAAAACATTCGTACGATGGCTGATGATCTTTTGTAAATGAGCAAACTTCTCTAGAAAATGTTTACTTTATAAATCCCAAAATCTTTGTATAAATGTTCATCTCGTCTTTTTGTTCGCAAGAATCCTTTATAAACGGGACCCAGGAATGTTTATTTCTGGAATACATCGCAAGCATTTGTGAGTTTATGTATATATGGGCATCAAAAAGGTAATTCCCAAAGTATTGCATAATATCAAATCTATATGGCCCATAAATGTACAAAACATGTAAATTACTTCCATGCCTACAGACCCTGGTCAGCAAAATATCAAAACCACAAGATTTCTTTCGGTTTTTAAAATATTTATGGTTTACAGTTTTCCAACAATAAAAAAGGGCGTGTTTACAAAGTTTGATGGCTAATCACAACAAAGTCGTGCAAGTTTTATGCTAGCTTTATGTTAATGTTTAACGATAACTGGTAAAACCAGAACATGATGGGAATGTTTAACAATCTTTTTGAAAACTTTAAAACTGTATTCAATAACTCATGAAGTTATTTTTTGCAGTCTGTGGTCAACAGGCGTTCCCTTTTTACAGGGCAACGAAGACTTCCTAATGTCTGATGAGAAACAGCAACGTCGCAAAAATGCACACCAGACGCCTGTGCCCCTGCCGACTGGGGAAGAGACCGGACACAAACACTGCCTGTCTTGTGCCCTCAGCATCACCAGAGACTGCTCACACCCCCATTGACGACTGTTTTCTCTGCTGTCCTCTGGGAGCAGGTACCGCAGTCTGAAGTGCAGAACAGCCAGGTTCCGTAACAGTTTCATTCCACAGGCCATCAGAATCCTGAACTCAGTACAGACAATATAACAAGATCACAATCATAGCCTCTTGCTGTGTAGGTGAACCTACATGGTGTGTTACAGCTCAGTCCCTGTGGATGCTATACAGTCTTGTTATAATAACAATACGAAAGTGCAATACATGGGCAATAAGTGCAATATATATCACTGGTATGTCTGTATAGAAATTATTTTAGTCTTGTTAGTGATATTCACATAGCACATGTACAGTATTTTTATTTGGGACTTCTAAGTTTTGTGCACTGTAATCCTATTCATATTTTATTTTATTTATTATTTTAATATTATTTAGTCCATTCTATTTTCATTACTTTTTCGACCTCTCCTCTACTTTGCGAGCGATGCAAACGTAATTTCATTCATATGCGTACTTGTGACGTAAAAATTAATGACAATAAAGTTGAATCTGAAAAAGCTGATTTATTATGTGACATTTATTATGTGACTGTGCTGCTTGATCACGTGTCCAGTTTCATTGGTTTATCAGGTTTGTGACACTTGCACCATCATTACTGCTTACCTTCCCCCTGTGACACTGCTCTCTGAAAATGCATTTCTTTTCGGATGCAAATTAGCCAGCATTTTAAATGCAACATTAACAATGCAATTTCATATGTGCTGTCGTACAGCCGAATTAAAAATTCACCACCAAGGGGATATTATACCTGATTTATATAAGATCTCATAGATCAATTATGGTGTATTGACAGGTCTTAAATAAATCTTACTAGCCATAAACACACTTATTTTTTACTTGTATCATTATAATGCGATGGGATAGCACACACACAAACAGATACTCATGCTGTTTTTCCACTGAGTCATCTCAACAAAATTTAACATTCATCAATCAATCAAAAATAAATGTTAAGCAAAAAATGTTTGTGTGTGAAAAAAATATCAATTTCATCATGTGCTCTTGTCTCCCAGCCAGAAATTAGTAACTACACCGGACCCCCTCAACACACACACGATCTCCAAAATATGAATATTTCTAAAAAGTTCATTATTTATTTACACAAACGCATTATATAAGACTAGTTGTGTTTCAAACTAAATGAAACCCAGCACAAGTTAAACTTAATGGTTTGCATGTTTTCCACAAGCGCTCCTCCATAGCCAGACCTCTAACATGCTAGATAAGAAACTAGATGCCAACGTTATCAGGCTCAGACGTCTGTAGCGATAGAGTTAATGTGCTCCTGTGATTGACATTTTTTATGATAACATTAAAAGAATGTTATGCTGCTACACTGACATGCTTCAAGTAAACAAATACAAATACAGTTAAATTATTGCAGGTTTTTTTTTACCCTCAAAGCTCGTTTCCATGAGACAACACAAGTGGGCTGGGCTGAGCGTTACTGAAATGAGAGAGCCAAGCACAGCTGGAATCTTGCGCAGACCCTTTCCATGTATATCAAATGTTAATTTTTTCGGATGGCAAGCGTTGCGAGCCTTACAAATGAAGATATTTAACTATACCCAGGGACAGAGGGACTGCTTTTGAAGGTACTTCTGCCTCCGTTCAGTGCTACGTTGTTACGAGTCCTTGAGACTGATGTAACAGAATATAACAATGCCTATTATGTCATTTTTTTACTTCTTTATTTGCATTGTTCAATTTTTGGGTAATAACTTCTACTTTTCACCCAACACTTGCCTCTGTATCTTTGGCCGAGTGTTTCCATCACACATTTACCTTAAACATCCCCAATAATTCATATAATTCATGCCAACAACATTTGTTTCAAGTAAATATTACTAATTCACAGATTGTGATAACAACTGCGTCATTAATTACAACTGTAAAGTAATACAGATGCATATATAAAAACTTTTCCAGTTTAATGCAATATATTTCAGGAAACTTTTCTTTTCTAGAAGTACAATGACATGTTGGTGCAAACAAATTTCAAAGATGTTTCCATGTGTCAGATGTTCATGATTAACAAAATCACCACTGAAGTTGATTTAAATATTCACTCCAAAGCCCACATTTATGTATTATATTATTGTGTGCACAGTAATGACAGGAGTCATTTTGTAATTACTTATTTGTTTTGCACTTGCCCCAAAAAGACCACCTCCCACCTACCAAACATTTATGTTTATATTTACTACATATAAACCAGAGATACTCTGATCAGACGTAGTAGCTTGGGTCCACTGTCTATAAACTCTTTTTTTTGCTAAATAGAATTATGAAAACAAATATAACAAATTTCTTACACTCTGCCCAACACTTTTCTGCCTTTAACATGTTATAAGTTTCGATTTATTTAAAAGGGAGACGCATTTTAGCGCGTTCCATGAAAATCTCCAAAAGTTAAGTTTAGATGGTAAAACGCCTAAGTACATTCTGTCTTCATTAGCAAAGACAAAGGGAAAAAAAATGACGCTGATCATGAAAAGGTGCATGTTTTGAAACAGTAACATATCTGTCCAAAGTCGTTTACATCGCGCTCCATTTCAAAACAGTCCAGTAGCGCATTAGCAGAGAAAGCCTTGTTTCATCTGCGCTATGTTGTCCCCATGTGCAAACAATTTAACAGTGACCATCTTAAAACGTAGCTGTGATGTAGCGCCGACATATGTGTTTACTGGCAAGTCATCAACGCTCATATTCTAAGTCGTCCGCAAAATTAGTTTATGACATCAGCCAAAATAAAGGCCGCCGATCGAGTAATTAAATCGGCCGTTTAAAATCAGCTGCAAATTGATCGGATCATCTGTAATACAAACTATACAATTATATATTAGAGACACTTTCCTACATTAATAGTCTGTGTCATAAACTATGGTTTTGTCCTTTCACTCTTAAGAATTCTTTCCATCAAAATGTAGCAACCATTAACACACAAAATTAAAACAACTTGTTTAAAAACGTAAAAAAATAAAACTCAATAACAGGAAAAACTGTGAAATGATACGGCTGGGAAACCAGCTCGAACAACTGGTACTATAAATAAACTCCATGTTATTATAATACGTACCAACATTTATCTATATATTTAATCAAATTGATGCTTATCATTGTATTCTATGGCGGTTGCTTTAAAAAATAATCACAATATTTTCCATATTTTTTGAAAGTCCGTTTAACTTGTTTATTACATTCATTATCACAGTCTCTGAAAATGAGACGCTATGCTGGACAGAAGAATGAGACAGACACGCCGCCCCCTGCAGAAGGAGTTTGGTCATAGTCAGACGAAAGGGTAAGTGACCTGGTCCAATTATAACCATGATGTCCATTCTGCCTACCAGAATTCAGGGACCAGTCACAGTCCTGACACTTCCTGACTTTCTGGTTGCCTTCTGGCTAAACAAACTCAAGGCCTTCGTACTTAACTTCTCCGATCTTGACCTCTGGCAGCAGGATGCGGCCGTCCAGTGTGAAGGCTGTGATGTAGGTGGCGATCTTGCCAGAGTCCTCCTCAGACTTGAGAGCCAGGATGATCTGGTCATCAGTTCCAGGCACAAACTTGAAGGAGGAGAAGCCGTGGGTAGGCGCTAGGGGGCCCACGCGACTCGAAGTGATGTCATGGAAGCTGGGCGAGCAGCTGAGCACCAGATTCGTGCCGCGGCGCTCGTCGGCCGCCTCGTCATAGTGCTCAGAACTGGCACGACGAGGTAGAAAAAACCAGCGCTGGAGTGTGTCGCTCCAGGCAGCCGACTCATGGATTAGGTAGCCTGGAGGCGG
>JABJVR010008295.1:0-10764 GCA_025773905.1 Chitala chitala | reverse complement strand
TTTTTAATTTTATAACAATATTTTTCTTTCATTGATATAGATTTGTTAGTGTGAGAGAGAGAGAGAGAGAGAGAGAGAGAGAGAGAGAGAGCGAGAGAGAGAGAGAGAGAGAGAGAGAGAGAGATGGGCCTTGACAGGCCTGCTCTGTTTATCTCACGCAACTCCCACTGAAGCAGCCCCTTCTTTACTTCAGTAGCTGTTAGCAATCAAGGGGATCAGACCAGGGAACCAGTGAAGGAAAAAAAACCCTTAGACCTACAGAAATGACACAGTATTTTTGGTGAGGAATTTATGTGTCTGCCACAGCCGAATGATTCCAAACAGATGCACAAATTTTATCTCTGAAAAATGAGCCCGTTGTGTCTGTCACAGTAATTCCGTGACACCTCCAGTATTTGGGATCCACTGAAATGTACACTTCTGTCGTGACTTCAGAGTCGAGCCACCATCCCCGCATGCCAGAGCGTCACTCGGTCTGCGTTTCTGCGATGCTTTTCGTTTGCATGTGACGCACTCCAGGCGGGCGACGGCCAACCCCGCTTTGTACGCGAGGTACGAGAGGCTTCTGAGAAGGAAGGTTAGAAGTGACAACGTGATGACACATGCGGTGGTGGAAGGACTGGCGGGTGGGTTTTGGACTACTCATGTGATAGGTGGTGTTGCAGCGATTCACGCCCACTCAGTCAGAACACTCATCGTCATTCTGGACGCAGGGGATACTGGTGTCAGTCCGGCGCCACATTCTATTTCCCATCCAGACTTATGATCCCTAATACTGGAGCGTTCTCCTTATTGCACACATTACGTCATCGACCCAGTCTACACAAGTGAGAAATTTTTTAAAACGTCTTGTGCAAATGGAAAGCAATTACTGTAGTCCTGAACTATGGAGGTTGCTTCTCTTTATCATCTTTGCAACATCTTTATATCACTTTGAGCATCTTGATTTCAAAGTAGTGTTTTGACCAACAAGATATGTTACATGAATGGAGGTGTAGAAAATTAATGATTTCACACTGGATAATTTACTTTGCTTGGTTTCATTAATAACATTTTTTAAATAACCAATGGGTTATATACAAGTACATATACATATATATACCGTATATGTAGTAGTGAGAGTTTAAGAAAATTGCCGGAAGTCTCTTCAAGAGAATTTCTGTGACCTGACGTTAAGGCCGCGTAACACTCATCTTCTAAAAAAAGCCCACGCAGGGTCCATCCTGCTCGGGGGGCTGGAGGGTGGGGGTCTAAAATAAAAATCAGCTGTCTCTGTCTGCTGGGAAGAGTGAAGTGTGTACTGCTGGAGCTGGTCTCCAACAGCAGGGAAATTAGTTTCTGTGGTGGGCAGGAGAGGGGCCCTGCTGGTCAGGGATTTCAAGCCTTTTGTGGGATTTTGTTACTTTAACAACGCTTTGCCCCATCCATAAAGACTCAGTAAGTACTGCAAAACTCAGGGGCTGCTCTGGTTTACTGTAAAAAACCGCTGCTTGGCTCATCAGAGAACAGAACTGCATGCATTTCTCAACAGAGCTGTTGAGCCCCTGCATGTAACATTGACCAGGTATGTTTTACTACTCTGTTTGTTTTAGTGTCGTATTTTATAACTGTTCTAATCTTGCAAATATATCATATTGTTTTATGGTCCAGGAACCATAACCTGATTTGTGGAACTATTCATTTCATATTTTTGGTTTGACTGTTACTCATTATAAAAATTGTAACAATATTTATAGAGCATCAGTATTGCTACAGCATCGAAAATATATTGCATATTCATTTGGAATATTTATGTATTTTTCAAACTTTCCCTTTTTACTAGTTCAGTTATATCTGCTGAATCATTCAGTATAATATATATTTTGAAACGGCTGCCTTTTCTCACTGGAAAGCTGAAAGCACAGTATGTGTATTACATCCACTGGAGAATGTTAATGAACAGAAGTAGTGGTCTTTTTAACATACAGTGAGGCGAATTCTTCAGTGCTGCTCGCTGCTTAACCCTGTTCTCATTAAACCTTCACTGTCACGTTCCACTTCCACAAAAACAGGTCACAGGTCACAGGTCGGCTCAGCACAGCCTCTGTTGTGTGTTCCAAAACGAAGGCTGCCCTCCATTCTGTTATTGCCTACGTCTAAGGTCCACAGTCAGTGATCAATAAATACATTCGGTTCCTGAATAAAAACAAGCATGGATGCTTTATAAGATAACCTTTAATTCTTCTCTATTCTTATATTCTCTATATATTTCCACTCACAGAGAGCCAAACGAAAGAACAAAGGGTCTGGTGTCTGTTATGCTGTCAACAGTCAGGAAAGCCGTCAGACATCGCATACCGAAAAGTGTCAAACTAAAAATGTAGTTTGATCATGATAAAAAATGTTTTTTTTTTTTCCATAGACATGGCTAACCAGCTTGGCTTTTCTTAATGGCTATAAAGCCTGAACTCTCTGAAAGCCCTTGTTGTTTGTGTCCAGCACCTCCTCCTTCCTCCTGGAAACACGACTCCCTGGCACTTGCCTTATAAAACCTGATTTATTTTTCGAGCCGCTTGGCGCCTCTGTTGCCTCACTCTCCCGTTACGTGACCTCCTGACTCACTTTAACTCATCCCAAGATATCTCCGGGTTGTTGTCGCGTTTCTGGGCCCCGACACCCCCCAGCCCCAGAAGCTTCTTTTCTCTATGCCTTTCTGTCCTCCCAGAGGTACGCAGAGCCCGTAAAAATACGCGAGCATGCGACGCGCGTCTGCTCCGCTAACGGGGTGTAAAGTTCCGCGTTACCTCGGGTGTTAAGAATCCGGCGCATGTTTAAGAGCTGCAGTGGTTAAAAGCAGGTTTATTTTGAGATTGTTGCTGTGCTGGTCGCTCATTCCCTCTTGACAGACCGATAGGTTTACACTAACATGCCCCCCATACCTAAGAATCTAAAACTGGAGAGTGAGGGGAACATTGTTTCAGCATACAGTCCTGGAACACTGGTCTTGTGTTGAAAACCATGTGACTACGTAACAGTGATATTTTGAGCCAGAAGAAACATTTTTAGTTTTATTTTTTTTTCCCTGTAAGTGACATAATGTGAGGTGATGGGTCTGAGGTGTCGAACATAGCAACTTGCTGTGATTTAGCTGAAAAGCTGCAAGGCAAAACTGTTATGCAAAATGTGTTCTTCCCTCAACCTACTGCTCAGAACAGTTTGAGCTGCTCCCATAGATCTCCTGTTTCCACTTCATTAGTTCAAATAATTGCTGTGATTTTAATAGAAATTGTATTCAAGATATAATAAACTGAATTGCGCTGTATTTCCATGTACTTCCTGTTTAATCTTTCTTTTTCTATTCTGATCTGAAAAGGCAAAAGTATGTTTATGCATCAAAGGGCAAATTAAATGTCATTAAGCATGAGTACTGTGTTTTTCTCTGTTGTATACGTATGTGGCTTTTGAAAAGAAATATCATCAAATGCATTCAGCCTGCAGCTGCCATTGACTGTGTTAATGAGTTTTTGTCCGTTTGTTAAAGTCATGATTTCCTCACACGTGCATTTGCTTAATGTACGCAGTTCAGTTTCAAAATTGATAAATATTGATGGCAGTTCATGGAGTCTGCCAGTTAAACAGAAATGTAAATTGATATTTCATGTAGCCCTGGATTTAATTAGTCCTTTTCGTGTTACACCTCAGCCAAATGTTCCAGTTTAGAACTAGCTACATTTCAGTATTATCTTGGTTGTGCTCAGTGACATAAGGCTAATAAATAAAATTTATAACATGGAAACCAGTCCAAGGAACACTTTCGTTTTTATGTCGGCAACATTTTCATAAAGGGTACTTGAAAAGGCTTTCCACCAAAGAGCTGAGGGAAATGGCTAACCATATTTCATAAAACAAACACAATCTATATCTATTTAAAAGCATATAAAAATGCATGCATGGGGCAAATATTAAGCATTTTGTTTTAGTACAGTTTGTGTTGCTGTGTAATGTACATTTGGATATGACACTGTAAAATCAAACATATTTAGATGTTGTTTTCTTTCAGAAGGTTGCAGCCAAAAAAAAAATCATTTCAACATTTTCAAAGTGTTAAGAATCATTTAAGATAAAATATTCTGTTTTAGTGTTCCGTCAAATTATGTAAGTGTTTCACCCTAATTTGCTGTTTTTTCTAAAGGACCCCCAGCAGATTTGAACACGCTCTGTTTGTGTTCTGTACACACTGCATTGCATAGCTGTGCACTTGTCAAATTACAGCCATTTCTCTACTTTTTGGGTGATGCCTGCCATCTCTGCAGCCTTCAGAGAGCCTAATAGGGGAGAAGACAGTGGGATTGCCGTTCTCCTGCATTTAATTGGCTGCCTGCAGGCCAGCATGTTTGGTTGACTCGTTCACAGAGGCGCAGATGGCCGGAGGATGGGGGGACAGGGGCCCTCTGCCCACAGTTATGTAGAATGTTAACAATATATAAGTACATGGTTATATATAATTATATAGACATCGCTCCCCCCCACTTTTGAGGGAGAAACTGTGCCCTTGCGGGTTGACTCTTTGTGACAGCTCTCAATATAGACTCCCTTTTCACTGACTATCTATAGAAAGTCAACATGCAGAGAAAGACCTCATCCTCCAGCAACTCCAAGTTGCCATGGAATGCTCAGGGTACGAGGAAAGATTAATAGAATGTGCTGTCATGGTGTACATAGTCTGGCGAGCTGTATTTAAAATCAGCACAGGCCTATTCATCTGCCAGTAATAATGTTCATGGATGACTTCTTAAAAATGCCCTTTGAATTCAGTGTGGAGCCAACACCAGCCTTTCATATCTAAGGAAGTAATTTTCTTATTAGAGTGTCAGATTAAGAGAATTCCTCTCTGAAAAGCACACTTGATGCCTCTGATTCAAAGTACAATTTGCAGTGTCTGGTTTTAAAATTTGCAATGTACATCAATTATATGCAATTATCATGCTGAAATCAGGGACTGTGGTTGTCCATAGAAACGTGGCTAATTTATAAAAATAAATTAATATTTTCACCACTTCTGCTATTAACAGTGGTAACACCTAAGACGTGTATAATTTTTGTTCAAACAGACAATGAATGCCCGAATGTCCCCTTTCCCTAGAGTGAGCTGTGGGTCTGATGTTTCACAATTTGCCTCTTCCTCTGTCTATCTGCAGCACCATGAATTCAGGCAGTAATTAATGGTTCTGCTTCCTGTAGCTGCTGGCGGTGCAGGGGGTGCCAAGGAAGAAGCACCAGAGAGAAACGTGAGCGGGACGAGCGGGGCAAGTGGGGCCTGCACAGAGACTGGGCCAGCCAGGGGGGCCAAGGATCCTGTCTCGTTGAAGGAGCGCCTGGCCATTTATCAGGCAGCGGTCTCCAGGAAGGACGCAGCCAGCTTCTCCACCGCGGTAGGAGCTTAGGCCCAGCTCGAGGCCTGGCACTCTCATACATACACACAGTCAATTATGTATTCATGAACACACACACACACACACACACACACACTCACACACACATACGTAGTCACATGCTCATGCATCCAGATACATACTTAGATACACACATACACAACACAGCCATCCAATATGCTAACACACACATACAGACATGTACGTGTACCAGATCATATATACAGTCTTTCTAATATGCAGTCAAACACACATGCAACTACACACAGATACACACAAACTGGCACTAACTCCTTGACGCATAGACCAGGGTATTCATGCTCACACACACACACACACACACACACACACACACACACACACAGACTAGCACTAACTCATGAACACACAGACCAGGGCATCCAAGCATCTGCTGAATGACATTCATGCACACCAACAAATGCATACATGCTCACCCACACACAAACACACACACACACACACACAAACACACACAAACTCATCAATACCCATACTGAGACATAGGAGCACACTAACATACAGACACACACGCATGCAAGATTGCATGCAGACTTAGACCTTTAGCACATGCACACAGAAAAAACAAACAAGTATTTTCCATAACTAATGTAAGTGTGCTTCTATCCTATGCATGTAATGCAGACACGAACATACAAACACCTACACACATCCTACTCACATCCAAAAACACTTCTACAAACATACCCAAGGACACTAAACAATGCATTTAACTACAAAACACAATGCATGCATTCCTCTCTTCTGAGTTTTTTGGTTGATATAAAGATAGCTTTTGAAGAGTTGCCTCAATTGCACTTTCGTAAACCTCACGAAGAAAATAGCAAACTTCACATCAAGGTCACGATGACATCTACATTTCCAGGACTCCACTTGATGTCTGTGGCCATATAAGACTTTCCTACTTTGCAGATTACAGTAGATGCAGTGCTCTGAGAGTAGCCTTCCGCAGCCATTAATTTTGTCTTGACAGAAGGACTTTTTACTGTTCCCTGTTCAACCATCTCACAGAGGAACGTGTGGAAATAGCATCTGTTCAAAAACTCTGAAAGAAAACAAACAGCAAGAGGATTTCCATTTCAAAAATTGAAATATTATTTTTGCAAAGTTCTTACATTCATCTTAGCATGAAAAACATTAAAATTAATGTTGCTTGAGCCCCAACTTAAGAGATAAAATCAAAGTGTTATTAAAAAAAAAATTTTCAACCCAATGCTAGATGAAAACCTCTTATGCCAATATTATAAATTCTCAGTAGGTTCCTTTCAGGACCTTAAATAACCTCTTGATTTTAAGTGAATAAGGAAAGAAATTAAAACTAAAAATGAAAGAATTTGATGTGTATGCGGGCTGGCCTTTTGGCTGCTGATATAAGAGGTAGAAGTTGTCTTACTGCTGGATGGGTTGCAGATGATGACTTTGTTACACTCTGGCTTTGAGTGTGTTACCTGGGTGAGGGAAGGGGTGATGAGGGCAGACACAGCAGAAGTGCTCACAACCATGATGGGTAAGGAGAGGCTCCATGCACTGTTTGTGCCCTCTGAAGGACGTCTCTGTAAATCATCAGCCATGCACTCATCTTCAAACTTGTTATCAAAGTTCATGACGATGAACATGTCTCAGGTCACGTTGAAGCCCCCCCCCCCCAAAACCATTCTGGGAAGCACAGTCTAAAAAAATACATTAATGGCTGCAAATAGCCTTTTCCTGTCTTCAGGCCACAAAAATGAAATGTCTACATAGGGTTTTTGCTTTTATGTTGGTTGCCAGTGTGCTGTGTCTACAGCTTTGACTCTGGAATATTTCACAGGAAACTGCTACACAATTGACAGTCTTGGAAGTGAAATGCCATTCAGAAGCAGAGCTAAAGAGTTTGGCATGGGGAAGCAAGAGGGTGGCAGGGAAATTTAAAGGGGGTTGCAACACGAAAATATTATTCTTTCAGATGCACATGGATGTATGTATGAAGTAGGCCTCTACATAATGTATATTCACTCAACAATTACAAAGACAAGTTCATCCCCAGAACAACAATCAGCAGTTTGTCTGACATTTTTTAATTCCCACCCTAAAAGAAACGCCAGACAAAAGTGTTGGACGATGTTGATGTAAATTTATAACATGATCTGTAAATTTGGTTTTGCAGGTACGAAATTAAGTTAAAAGTGTCTGTGGCAGAGGACTTGTCCCAAAAACACATTTCTTGCCATCCAACTACAAATACGGGAAAACAAAAAGACATGATCCTCGCCCACTCTATGACTGATCTAGAAATTTTATATAATCACGTTCACTGTTCATCATAGAACACAGGAATCAGTAGGAGAGGTTGAAGAGATCTGTCTCAATATCTAGTGAAATATTTACTCAAAGCAAAAGGACAAATGCTGTATGGATTCCACAAACCTAGGTAAAATATTCAGTGAACTAGGCAAGAGGAGGGAAAGAA
This sequence comes from Chitala chitala, assembly GCA_025773905.1. NCBI lineage: Eukaryota > Metazoa > Chordata > Actinopteri > Osteoglossiformes > Notopteridae > Chitala > Chitala chitala. Next base: position 2,865 of record JABJVR010008295.1, on the reverse strand, counting down.
CTTTATCAGTGCACACAACCCATACGCGCATGCCTCATCTTGAAGGCAGTGTGTTATCATTAAAAATGTGTAAATGACATAATGTTTAAAATGAAAATGGCACAGGTGGATGCAAAATTGTAACATGCTTATAAAGTTTGGTATTTTCTGCATCTTGACACCAATAACAGTAAGTGTGTAGAAGATGTTGTGTACAATAACAACTGCTTGTAAATGTCTTCGTTTTAAAACATTTCCATGATTTGTGACTGAACAAACCTTAATCTTGATGAAGCATATACCCAGTCTTATTAGGGTAAAAAAAGTTCTCAAATCATGCACAACAAGATAAATAAATGCATAGAATTAAGTATAAAATGGTGTAAATGTAAGTATATATGTAAAAATATTAGGAAGCCTCCATATGCTTATGTAACATTTTGGACACATTTTGGACCATAGAATGGAGGCAAAGGCTGAGTCTAATGTGCAAAGAATTTATTCTGATAGTCAACAGAAATACACAGGGTAACAAGGAACAATAATAAGTAAGCATCCACTCAGTCCAACAACACAGTTACAGAGCCATAGGACTATAACAACTGGCAAGGATGGAAACAAAGTGAAGAGTACATAAAGAGGCTAATGAGGAAACGAGACCCAGCTGTAGACACTGATTCTATTAACAAGTCCAACATGAGGAGTCAGGAATGTAGAAAAACAGGAGAAGAGGGAGAAAGGTCGACATCTAGTGAACAGATCAGGGCATGACAGGTGCAGGGCGTTACTTCTACGTAACGGGCTTGGTGTGTTGAAGAGTGGGTCTAGACTGGTGTGCAACATTTTAATTAGGGGGTTTCAGTTTTGGATTTATTTTTCACATCTTTTTGTGTATACCACCATTAATTTTAACTTTAGCTATATAGGCACCTAGCTGCAAGTGTCAGAAAGATGCAGAGGGTAGAAAAAAAAACAATTTATGAATTATTTTTAATGGTATCTTTTTCCTTCACCAAATGCCAATGACCTCATTTTTATCAATGGTGCTGTTTAATTTGAAGTGTTAAGGAAAAGAAAGATGGAGATATGGTGCAAGTGGAACAAACCACTCTGGAGGGTTAGCCAACATGGTAGGCTGAGTTTAGAACATGATTTAATTATACTGTCTTTGATTTGCATTATATCTACACTGGGGTGGCAAACAGGGAGGAAGATAATTTTGTTATATGCCACCCCTGTAAATCTGCCCCAGATGCCATTGAAGCTACAATTTCTTTTTGTCTGTTGTGAAGTGTGACATACATCTAATGACTCCTTTGTCACTGTGTTCAGGTCATGGAGGAGTCTGAAGCATGCTCCCCAGCGGGGGGTCTCGCCAGTGTTAAGAAACAATTTGAGAGTCAGAAGATTTCATCTACTCAGAGCACTGTCACACAGTGTCATGTCCAGCACCACTCCATTCAGGTGAGTGGTCAGCAATTACAGCATTAAGTTCAGAGCCCAGCACCTATAGTATTAAGGTGAATGGTCAGCACAAACAGTGTTCAGGTGAGTGGCCATCACCTATAGTGTTAAGGTGAATGGCCAGTACCTACAGTATTCAGGTGAGTGCCCAGCACATACAGCGTTCAGTTGACTGGCCATTGCATACATTGCTCAGATGAGTGGTGAGCACCTACAATGTTCAGGTGAGTGGCCAGCACATTTAAGAATTCAGGAGTATTAAAGGGTAGTGTTTTAAGTGGATGTGTTTAATTTTGTGTCACATGATACATTATACATTAAATGTCTAGCATTACAATGGAAAGAGCTCACCTGTGATTACAGTCCAGTCCGGTACATCACAAAACACACTGAGCCAGAACGTCAAATACTCTATCCTGTAAAATGCAAAGAATGCTAAATCAGCTTACAGCAATGTGGCCAATAATATCAAAACACCTCCATACATACAGAATGCTTGCATTTACACACGCAAATAAGAACGGATGAACCAAACGCATTGAGCTTCAGACACTGATGACGTAATGCAACAAACAGTAATCTTATTCCTTCCTAGAGCGTTCAGGTGAAATACCATAGTGACAGTGTTTACTTTCAGATTAATGTCACTTTCCCTCACTAGTCATCTAATTATCGAGCCGTCACTCTTTATTCTCCATGCTTACAGCTTTGTCAGCTGCCACTGATTGATCGTTAATTAAACTCACTCCAGTGGCTGCTGGTAGGCTGTTCCCAAAGAGAAGAAGCGATACCCCACTGTGCCTGTGTGTGTGTGTGTGTCTGCACACCTGCCTGCTCGTGACGGCTGCTGTCTTATTGAACAGGAAGTGTCCTCAGAGGTGACGGTAAGGAGCAGCTGCAGAGAGACAGTCCCGTCCAGTCATCAGGTGTCCATTGTGCGGGATGAAAAGGTATCGCTGGAGAGACAGGTCTCCAATGAATCAGGAGCAGAGCACATTGACTGTACTGCACAAACACACAAACACACATGACAAATAAATGGCATGCACAGACACAAAACAGACACTGTTTGTGTATATGATTTTTAGAACCTTATTTGCATCTATAATTATTTTATACACAGTTATTGTATTGTACTTAGGATAATTATACATTTCTAGACATTCATTTCCTTACACACACACACATATATATATATATATATATATATATATATATATAATCAGTCAAGCCCGAAATTATTCATACCCCTGGCAAATTCTGACTTAAAGTTACTTTTATTCAACCGGCAAGTTTTTTTTTTGACCGGAAATGACAGGGTTCTCCCAAAAGATAATAAGACAACGTACAAGAGGCATCATTGTGGAAAAAATTATTACTCATCTTTTATTTACATTTGAACAAAAAGTGGCATGTCCAAAA
>JABJVR010008294.1:0-10764 GCA_025773905.1 Chitala chitala | reverse complement strand
TATTTAAACTCGTTCACCTTCACTACCTCTGTTCCTTGCAACTGCACCATTCCACCACCTCTCTCTCATTTACACACATGTACTCCGTCTTGCTCCTTCTGACTAACATTCCCCTTCTCTCCAGTGCACACCTCCACCTCTCCAGGTTCATTTCTGCCTGTTCTCTACTTTGGCTACATGGTTCGTCTATGCAGTTCTTGAAATGCGAAAACCTGGTCCGACATGAGCGATGATGAGATAACGTAAGGAACAAATGGCTTGCTAACAATATAAAGAAAGTTAACGGTTTAATTATGTTTACCTTTAAAATGTTGTTGTCATGATATTTGAATCGATGTTCTAAAATGTCTGTGGCCCTAATAATGCATTTATAAATTATTTACATCGACCCAGAAAAAACAGCCTGTTTACCACGTTCAGACATAATGCAATTCGGACAAACAGCCTTCCATACGGTCGGCGGTTTCTCGTTGTGCTGTTGCACGCTCTTCAGAAAATCCGCATGAAGCCTGACGACTTTGATTCATAATTTGTTTTGTTGACATTTTTGTAATTCTCTGAAAATATAAAACACGTTGGTGGACACATGCATGCTGGCAGCCGTTACATTCAGGTAAGGTAACTGTATGACAAACGCCATTCTGTTCTTATTTGATGATGGAAGTGAACGTTTTGTTTGTCATAACCGGTTTTTGTATTGTACTGGTGAAATTCAGACATCGTGTAGCGATCAATACAACTTGTGTGACAAGAAAAAAAAAACACCAACCAAGACAAGTTACAGAGCTTATAAAGTTTAAATAAGGTGCAACGGGATAGTCCACTCCTGGTTTAACTGTAAAGTCGTGGGTCAGGTTTTTGATATATAAGGCCCTGTGATTAAAATTTTTATTTATTTTTATTTTTTTACCATAACGTCTTGTTTGGTTGCTAAAGAGAGGCAAATTTAAAAAATGCAAATTATTTAATGAAATAACTGAGAATATGTAATGTGGTGATGAACCGATAAAAGTATTGATATTTGCGTAAAAACTACTGTACCGGACCGAGGGAGCGGGCGGGTTTTGAACGTGGGTCGGCAGCCCACCAGACAGGGGGATTAGCCGGCTGAGCCGGAGACTCAAGTGTTTAATTAACATCAGGAGCCAATCAGCCTCTTGTCTCGACCCCTGCTGGGTGACGTCACTGCCACCAAAGCAGACCCGCCGCCACCTGCAGGGGGTCGCTACAATACATTGCTATCAAAAAAGAATTCATTTAAAATTAAATTATTTCTATTTTGAAAGAAAAATATATAGCATAAGTGTGCTGTACATTAATTTAGCAAGTATATTCCCTGTCTCCTTGGTAGTCGTGAGGTAATAATAAACGCACTAGTTCAGCTGTAATTAAAGGTCTCAAGTGGACTTGGCAAAAAAAAAGAAAAAAAAAGAAAGATGTCTGTTAAGCAGTGCCTTTTATGTTTTGTTTAATAGAGGGGTCAGAGGTTACAGCAACACGGAGCTGAGGGGTAAAGGTGTCACCAGCAAATTGTAAAAGTGTGAAGAAACTATATGCAGAAGAAAAGAGACATGAAAAGCCTGAGCAGGTGAGCATGTGACCAGGTTTAACCTGGCAGTGATTGACAGCACAGACTCTAGGCTTGGGACATGCATTAATTCAATGCGCAAGCCGTAACAGGTGAGTACTACAAAACAATTGACCTCCAGCATCGCCATGGGGCCTTGAGCAGCCGGCTTGATGTGATCGAATAAATCACCTTTCATCTTGTTCTTGCCAAATGGACAAGGGCCTGTGTAGTGCGCAAGTTTGTGGAGTGCAGTCTTCTGGGAGAATTTAGATGTACTGATTTCCTAGGAGGTTAATGGTAATTATTACTTTGTGATTTTTTTTCGACACTTCCAAACTACATTTCTCGTTCAAAGTGTCAGTAACCTCATTCATACAGGAGATGTCATTGTTCAGTGGTATCATGAATAGGATGCTGATTTTTCTCATAACTCCATGGCCTTCACAGATACTAGATATGACCTCAAAAGGATCTTGTGGAATGTTTTGGGACAAAGCCAAAGATAACGTTTCTAGTTTTTCTCAATCAGGTGTGAGATGAGGTGCTAGTTTTCTCCTAGTGAAAGCCACATGCTGGTGGTCAGGATGTACATGGTGTTAGCTTCCTAATGGAGTAACATAGCTGTTATGGGGGCAGCATGAACTGTGAACAGTTTACAACAAAATGTTGATTATATAAAACAACAGTCCTGTCAGTCAATATCAGCAGCCTCTATGTGTGCCCTTTTCCAGATTTTCATTCTAATCTTCTTGAGCCTTTAGTTTTATTTCAGTATTATAACACCTAATAAAGGTTTACTGTCTTCTACAATGTGTTGCCACTGGAAAAACGCAGACAAACGCTAAGCTTATATCCATATTATAGAACAACATAAAGACGGATAAAAAATGTTCTGTGCAAATCCGCATAATACCTAATCTGAAATGGCAGCTTGAAGAAGCCATGTCAGAACAATAAGGAACAGTAATTTGACCTTTAAAAAAAAGTTCAATGTTCAATATTTTTTCCTCTACCAATACAAATATAGTATGCATTTTAAAATGTAGACCCTTTTAAAATGCAGGGTTGTCTGTCATTGTACTTGTCAGAAACGTGAGTTCTCATATAATTTCATATTAAACCAAGCTCCCTGGAGGCATTAGACTGATGCTAACTGTGGTTGTAGGACCACATCCTGCGCTTCAGCAGAAGTTATGATACTTATTGATACTTTTGCTTGATTTAACTAATTGTGAAGAAAATAACTTCATTTATTAATGGTTGCAAATTGTCACTGTAGAATTTTGGTATTATTTCCCCTGCAAAGTTGGATACACTGTCCACCAGCCTTCCCCAAAGCATGAGTGAATTCCTTTACTGTCTGTTCTGCAGTTCATGCCATAATAATGTTCTGCCAGGTTGTTGTATGAGCCCTGTCTGTTGCTGAGTGTCCCAGTGCTGTTACCTTCAGGCCAAATCGCTCTGTCTTATTGCGCACTCACACTTACTTTCCTACAGTCACAGGTTCTCCTCCTTGTTCCTGATTCTCCACAAAATAATCACCTATGCAAAGCCTCATTAAGATTTTGAGGTAATCATTAAGCAATAGGGCAGTAGTAAAAATATGTGCGATCCTATAGCATATTTCTAATTTTTAGAGCTTTAAAAAGGCTTTGCTGGTATTTGACTCACATATTAAATGTTGTCTAGAGCCTCATGCAGTTCTGCTGACACTATTTCACGTCCAGACGCCTTTGTTCCAAGACGGTGAGTGGTGCCTAGTTCTCTTCTGTAAGTTAATGACTGTCCCTTCTTGGTCTGTCATTGTGTCAAACTGCACTCTGATATGTCTCGGGAGTTTGACAGTTGGCACATATGCCAATAGTTTTTGCTCAGATCCTGTGGTAAGGGTCACACTGACATGTGATGTTGTGCAAATTACTGCTACCCAGGAGCAATCTGAACACGGATGCCATTTAAAATGACAACAGTGTGAAACTGTTTATTAATGCTACCCGGAGCTGCTGATGGGGACAGAGAAGACAGTCATCAGGTTGTAAAAAATCAGTAGGACTTGAGATGATGAACCCAGTTTGCTCTCTACCAAAGCACAGAGTGTGGCATCTTTTTGACAACCAAGTCTCCATGAAGAGTAATTATGGGAAGGTTCCCTTCTAATATTTCCTGGATGAGTAGAAAACAGTCTATTTGTAAAAGATACTGTAACGCCAGTGCCGCGGCCAATGCACAGAGTCCGGGAGGGTTGATTATGCGTCCTCCCAGCATCCTTTGTAAATAGTTGTACCCCACCCTGGGTGTGTCTGGGCATGTGAGTATGGACCTTCCCCCTGCTTTCCCTGGTGTCAGTGGTCGGGTAATTGTGTGTCTGTGATTTGCCCAAGTGTCCTTTTCAGGGCAGTTAATAAATGAATTGTCTACTCTATTACTGCATCTGTGTCAGGCTAGCCAGTGCTGTTACAATACATAATGGATTTAATAACCATTGCAAACAATTTAATTTTAACAGAAAAAACTAAGGTCTCCCCTCAGATAAAGACACTGCAGAAGGTATTGAAAGGATGTGTACATTTCACATGTGATTTGGCACCATGTTACACGATGGGGTGAGTTTTTAATCTTGCTGTATGACCTTGTACTGGTGTGTAAATATGCCTGAAGGACCCTGTTAATGGGAAAAGTTGCATTGTGAAAAGTGAGTGAGCACAGCCGTTCGCTTTTGGGCGTGATCATCTCCAAATCCTGACCTTTCCCAGCGACATGTAGTGATTAAGGGAATTTACCCTTATTAAATCACTGTCAAGAACTCAGTGTAATAAATGGGCTCATTTTCTGGATTGCTGAATCATGACCCTTGTGTTGAGCCTGGGTGTTTCCTTGCTTTTAACCCACATCTGATTTTTTGAATATTTCCTGGAAAGCGAGAGTCACGTGCCTGGAATACGGCAGACTTTATTTTTTTACTCTGTTCGTATCCCCTGGAAACCTTATAGACTTCATTATACCACCATGGCATCATTATTTAGTGTTTTAGTTTCCAATTTATTCAAATTGGCCTTTAAAATTTACAGTATTATATTTTACCATTTTGCTCTGCTGGATATTTTATTGAGGTTATGTTTCGTTAAGTACAATTCTCTGAGGTAAGAGAAAGACTTTCTTTGGTTACACATCCAGTTCTCGTGTCCATGTGTGCCACTTATTCCCAATGCCTACTGGTACTAATTTTGCTTTTCCTCTACCAAAGCAAACCATGCCCTGAACACCAGTTCAGAACATGACTGTACACGGACCATTCATAGCAGTTTTTTCATTAAACAGTTGAGGCTCAGAGAAAGATGCGACTCAGTCTGATGATGTGCACTACACGAAAATGTAATACTTTCTTGTATTCTTTCATATACATATATATGCATTACAAAATATTTGTATTTTAAATTTTTGTTTTTTTTTTTTTTGTCATACAGAATAGTCCTAATTTAACAGCTGCCCCTCAATGTTTTTGTTCCAGATGAACCCTTCGAAGTCGAGCTACATTTTGTCTTCTGAGCAAACATCAAAAACTAAATCGACTTTGCTGAAGGTTTAAAAATTGTGCCTGCAGTTCAGGAAAGAAACAATCTAGGCAGTCACTTTGATATAGTGTAAGTCATACGAGGGCAAAGTGGTGCACACTTCATTTGTGCTGTCAAGCAGGGTACATGTGGACTAGACTGCAGGGTGGGGGGCTCAATGCACATGATGCGCTCAGCTGAGCACACGATGTCCTGCATGGTGCAGCTCCCAAACCAGGTTGTGAAGCATCCCATTAGGATGCTCTTGATGGTGCAGGTGTACTAGTTCTTCAGCACCTCAAAGGGCAGTTTAAAGTCTTTTAAGGTGGTGAAGACATTAACGAGCCTTTTTCACCAGGATGTTTGTGTAACAGGATCATGACAGGTCCTGCATGATGTGAACACCAAGCTGCCACAAACTGTTCATGTTCTCCACTGGGGTCCCCTTGATTTTTAAGGGTTTTTAGCTTCTCTCTTTAGCATTCTCTTTGCTTCATGCCAAAGTCCACTATCGACTCTTTTGTCTTGCTGACGTTTGGGAGGGGGTTGTTCTCCTGACACCAGTTCTCTAGTCTTTCAGTCTTTGTATGTCTTCTCAGGATTATCAGATATTGGGCCCACCATAACAGTGTCATCAGTATTATTCTGCTGCATTCTTGGTGTTCACTCTCCTGAAAAAAGCTTGCTACAGGATCCCAGAGCCACCTCATTGGAGCTGTGACTCCAGTTTGTTCCCACAGCATCGTACTCATCCGCGTTCCCGGAGCCCTGCGTTACAGGCAGTGGTGCAAGATTTTAGAGACCAGAGGATGGTTTTATCCACCCACAGGTTTTGCTTGAGAAATGTTCTGATGGTTTTTTGAACTACCTCATCCTCCAGTTTCCCAATAAATTTCTTTAAAAATTTTTATATATATTTTTTTTAAGATGAAGCATAACTACAGTAAAAATGTCAGCACAAGAACAGCTTAAAGGCGCCACCTGAAAAGTACCGATTTACATTCAAAGCTGCAGCAGCCTTCAAGAAACTTTATCATTTCATTTGGAAACAGCTTGATTTCTTAAGATGGGTATGTCCATCAAATAGGAACAGGACATGAAAAATGATTTCAGGTGCTGATGAAAAGACCAAGCATTATTTGCTTGAAAGTGGCACAGAAACAGACATTTATTAATGAAGCATCACAGATGTACTTGAGTACCTTTCTGCCCCATGAAGTACCCTCTTTTCATGCCTGTGATTTGTTCTTTACCCTACATTTACTTTAGAACTGCACCCTGTCTTTGATAGTCTGTGTGGCCCTCAAGGCCACGGTTGCAGTACACATTGTTCCGGATGCAACGCATCCGACATCAAAGCAGGAACAAACAGTTTTAAAAATAAACTGAAGTGGGGGAGGGGGGCACAGAGGATGAGGGACAGGACTGAGAATATAACTGACTGCTGTTGATATCGGCCTTTGCTGACAAACTGCCATTAAAATAGTAAAGCTTCAAATGTTTAAGCAGCGATGTCATTCCGCAATTTGATGGCGCCTTTAAAACATGGCAGGTTGCACATGGACAGTGTGCCAAACCTATAACAGGACACAAACACTCAACTTAGAGTTCCCATCCACCTGACCAGCATATCTTTGAACTGTAGAAGTAGACACACACACACACACACACACACACACACACACACACACACGTGCGCGTGCACACAGTGTTGAAAGCAACATTCAAACATACAGCCTTGGAGGAGTGAGGCGACAGTATCCACTTAGGCACTTCTGTTATTGTTTATTTTAAAAAATCTTTATCATCAAATCTTTACACATTTGTGGATCCTCCCCACAGTTTCACTGAGCTACAGAAAAGAACAATGGTGTCAGAGTGAAAAGATGTGCCCTTACGTTTGAATTGTCTAGGTCAAAGTGAGCCTTAGGGTAAAGACAGAAAGGAGGGAGCTGCAGGAAAAAAAGAGGTGGGTGAGGGGGAGGGTTAAGAAGAGGTGGGGAGACAGTCAAATTTTCTGAGAGCTCATAATTAACTGAGGGCTGTTGAAGCAGTGCAGCCCCGGAGAGTTGGGCTGTTATAAAGCTGTTCACCAAAGGCTTTTGGAGGATGGAGATGGAGGTCGGCAGCAGAAAGATTACAGGAGAATAAAGGAAGGACACCCGATGTGCCAGCTGCTGCAGCAGGGCAAAGCACAAGAGTGGCATAGGCAGGCTGGCATCTCAACAACGCCTGTTCATAGAAACAGAGCCTGGAGATGAAGCAGGCATACTTCACGTTTTCTGACAGCTGCCAGTGTTAGTGCAATATTCCAGGGGTGGATCTAGAGAATTGGACATGGGGTGGCAAGAGGGGGCCAGAGAAATTTAAAGGGGGTTGCAACACGAGCATGTTAGTCTTTCAGATGCACGGGGATGAGTGTATGAAGTAGCCTATACATGATCACAATCAGTCATTACAAAGACAAGCTCAGCCTCAGAGCAACAATCAGTAGTTTGTTTGATTGACATTTTATAATTCCCACCATAGAAGAAACCGCAGACAAAAATATACAATGTTGATGTAAATTTGTAACATCACGTGTAAATTTGTTTCTTATTAAGAAATTGTGGCAGAATACATGTCCCAAAAACACATGTTTCTTATCATCTGACTACAAATAGTTTGTTCTAGAAACTTTGCTTAATCTCATTCACTGTTCATCATTGGACAGAGAAATCAACAGGAGAGGTCAAATAATCTGTCTTAATATCTAGTAAAGCATTTGCTTAAAACAAAAAAACAAACTGTACATATGCATTATACAAATCTAGGCAAAATAATTAGTGAACCAGGCAAAAGGGGGAAGAAAACACTATCAAGACACAACCCATACACACACGGCTCGTCTCAAAACCACATAATGTTCAAAATGAAAATAGCACAGGAGAATGTGAAACTGTAAAGCGCTTATAAAGTTTGAGATTCATTGTTAAACTTTTTCATCGGTTTTCCTGCATCTCTACACCACCAACTGTAACTGAAAGACAGAAAAAAAACTGTAACTATAGAAAATGTTGTGTGCAATTACAGCTGCTGTTTTATTAGTACACAACTAAATTCTCAAATTGTGCAACAAGAGAAATATGTAATTAAATGTAAAATGGTGTACTCATAAATGTAAACATAACGTAAAACAGTAATATTATGAAACTTCCATTAAGACTGCTACATAACACAAGCGTGGTGTGGTGTGTAGGTGGATCTACATTGGTGTGCGACTCTGTTTTAATTTTGGATTTATTTTTGACATCTTTTTGAGTTTATCATGAAACTTATCTTGTAATTATACTGACATTGATTTGTATTATGTCTATATTGGGGTGGCAAATGGGGTGGCAGATAATGAATTTTGTTAGGGTGGCAAATGCCACCCTATGCCATCCCTGAAAATCTGCCCCTGTAATACTCATCAACAGTAATTTTTGTTGTTGTTTGAACAAGCCCTTCATGTTCTCAACTTTTTAATGGAAACTGGAGTGGCGTTTTTAGCTTGTTTCCTGATGTTTGGCCATAGCGATCTTTGGACAACGCCAGACAATTTATTGTGAGCATATTTTTTTTCACATGCAGCTCTCACAGACTTTCATAGCCTGAGTAAACACTGAGGGGGAAGTGACTGGTCAAGCATGGCGCCCTCAGGCCAACAGTTTAATGCAGTGCCAGGCTCCATTGGCTGCCACCTGCCAGTAGCCTCCGCATGCTGCCATGCTTTGCTGTTCCCATGTCGGAGTACTAACATGTTGGCTTATTTTACTATGGAGCTGTGTGTGATCCAGGGTTTAAGTGAGTGTTTGCGGTGTTAATTAGTAATCCTCTCGTCAGTTCTCTGATTAGATAACAAGTGCTGGCTAAGGCACCTGAGCCTCGCTGACACCCCGTATGGCGATCCGCTCAACTGGCGAGGGCAGAATGACGGTTTGAGGAAATGTCATTTTCGTGATGGGGAAAGCAGCCTAGTTCACGGCACAGACTTGCAGCCCAATTAGCAGATTTGTTTGGTCTGCTGTAAATGTTTAAAGAGACTTGGGTTGACTGGTGTACACAGTGGTGTGTGGAGAAGGGTATGCAGATTAGGAACACTGCTTTATTATTGTTTTTTTTTTTTTACTTGAGTCTACTTAGCTGTGAAACATATTAATGGAAGTTTTCTAAAGAAAATAATAAAAATCATCAGCTTTAAAAATGGATGAAAACATGCTTATTGGAACATCATAATAGTGCTTTTTAAATTGTACTGCGGTTTTACATTTTTCTTGTCATTATTTCAGTATCTTTCCTTTTATTGTGATAAACTATTAAGGCAAAAAAGTCTTCTTTGCCTCTGGTGCATATAAGTTTCCGAAAAGATGCAACTGCATGTGTGGCAGATTATACCAAATTGAGGGCAGTTTTAAGATTCTGAGGGAGTGAATGAACTGAAACATGGAACAACCTGAAACACTGATCACAATGCTGTCACAAAAGAAAGAACTGGATTTTATACAGTTTTCTACATTGTAAAATTATATAATGAAATCTAAGCAAGAAAGTTCACCTAATCTTAAAGAAATCAATACTGTTATATTGTATTACTCTTATACAATAATGCTCCAAACTGAACAAATTCATTTTGAACCATTAAAAACAAAGTAATTTTACAAACAGCAATGTGGTATGTAGTTGAGCCTTGGGTATTATATTGTACACAGAATCTGCACTCCACTGTATTTATGGCAGTGTGCCAGCTGTTGCTGTTCCCCTCGGGTGTACACCAGTTCTGTGGTGCTAATGCCAGCTGTCGCTGTTCCCCACCAATCCTGTGGTGCTAATGCCAGCTGTCGCTATTCCCCACCAATCCTGTGGCGCTACTGCCAGCTGTCCCTATTCCCCACCAATCCTGTGGCGCTAACGCCAGCTGTCCCTGTTCCCCACCAATCCTGTGGTGCTAATGCCAGCTGTCGCTGTTCCCCACCAATCCTGTGGTGCTAATGCCAGCTGTCGCTATTCCCCACCAATCCTGTGGCGCTAATGCCAGCTGTCCCTATTCCCCACCAATCCTGTGTCACTAATGCCAGCTGTCGCTGTTCCCCACCAATCCTGTGGTGCTAATGCCAGCTGTCGCTATTCCCCACCAATCCTGTGGCGCTAATGCCAGCTGTCTCTATTCCCCACCAATCCTGTGGCGCTAATGCCAGCTGTCCCTATTCCCCACCAATCCTGTGGCGCTAATGCCAGCTGTCCCTATTCCCCACCAATCCTGTGGCGCTAACGCCAGCTGTCCCTATTCCCCACCAATCCTGTGACGCTAATGCCAGCTGTCCCTATTCCCCACCAATCCTGTGGTGCTAACGCCAGCTGTCCCTATTCCCCACCAATCCTGTGTGACTAATGCCAGCTGTCCCTATTCCCCACCAATCCTGTGGTGCTAACGCCAGCTGTCCCTATTCCCCACCAATCTTGTGGCGCTAACGCCAACTGTCACTATTCCCCACCAATCCTGTGGCGCTAATGCCAGCTGTCCCTATTCCCCACCAATCCTGTGTCACTAATGCCAGCTGTCGCTGTTCCCCACCAATCCTGTGGTGCTAATGCCAGCTGTCGCTATTCCCCACCAATCCTGTG
>JABJVR010008292.1:0-10766 GCA_025773905.1 Chitala chitala | reverse complement strand
AAGGCAGTTCTGAAGGCAAAAGGGGGTCCAACCCGGTATTAGCAAGGTGTACCTAATAAAGTGGCCGGTGAGTGTATTCATCTTCTTTTTTAATGTGTACAAAAAACAGCTTTTAAATAGCTTTTACATTTTACTTTGATGCTGTATCACTTTGATGTTACATTAGCACTGACATTATACTTTGTTGCCAGATGGTTATGTCATAATACCACACACAGACAAGTAGGATTCAGACACAGAACTGAATTTAATACTCCACTCCCAAAGCTAAAACTGTAGTAAAATGTTCAGCCAGAAGGGTCAGAATGTAGTGAGACAAAAACAAGTTAAATTTCTAAACATGTTTGTGTTTGTGAACATGTCGTGGGCATGTGAAGACAGTGCGTAGACTTCACAATGAGGAGAGCATCCCTTAACCCATACAGAGGTGGCCTTTGATCAGAATGTATCAGATTGGCATACTTTTCCACAGTATCCTCAGCTTTAGGCTATGTTTCCGTTAATGTTTGCTTTATGTTAGTATACTTTAGATATAGTAGAGCCTTGTTTGTAGACAGGCCTAGAATCCAGTGGACAGTGACAATTCTACAAATTTATAAATAGGGTGGCCAGGTCTATATTGAGGTAGAGAGGATACTTCAGATCAGCCAGTTATGTCGAAGAATTGAGTTTCAGACCACTCAGATTCAAATTCAGACAGCTACACTACTGCCAATGGGTTTTTGAGGTAAGAAACAGCCTGTCATGCCCTGTTGTGTCCACTAGATGTCGGCCTTCCCCTGTTTCTTTGCTATTTTCCTCTTGCTTTTCCTCTTGTGTTAATTGAGTTAATTTAATCAGTATCGTCACCTGTTTTCCTTTTTCTCCTTGCCTCTGTATATGCATGTCTTTTGTTTCATTCCCATGCTGGTTACAGTTGGATGTCGATGTTTTGTGTCAGACTAGAGCTTGGTTTATGCACAGTGTTCTGCAGGCTGTTCATTCTGTATTATCTCTAATTTCTTTGTGAAGCGCTTTCAGACAGCTTGTTGTGAAAGGCGCTATATTGAATTAATTGAAATTGATTCTTTGGTTCTGCTTTGTAATAAACCTCTCTTTTGCACATTGGCCCTTGCTTCTCTTGCTTGCTTTGCCAAATGTTACAGCCAGTCAGTGATTCATTTTTCTTGCTGGTAGATGTGTTCCATGTAATTACATATGCATTTGTGACCTATGTTTTGTTTTTTTCTGGGTAGGTGTACACAGCATGTGGCAATTAAAAATTCTCTGGTAAGGCTTTGTGTAGCTCACACTAATGAGTAAATTCTGACAAATAAATACTTTTTTTGTAAATGTAACTGGTAAAATAGCTTTTTGAAATACCAGGCTTACGTGTTGTGGTTTCTGTTTGTCATGTTAAAGGCTCACATTAAGAGAAATGAAGAAGGCCGAGCTTTTATAAGGACAATAACCTGAGAAGAAATGGTACATTATATGCACATACCTCACTGTTTTATTGTTTAACAGTCAAACTTGTTGCCGTTTTGTATTTTGGCAATACACAATATTTTTATGTGTCAATCTACATAATATCAAAATTAGTTTTGGACTGCCTGGATTATATAAACCACACACTAAGCATTTGGTACAGTTTATTTTACCATGTATGCACATTTCATTTAAGGTAAACCTGTGTTACTTTGCTCTTTCAAACAATGAAACCAGAATTGTTTATGTTTTAGTGTGGTGCCTGTTTTCGGTAATTACTGTCAGAAATCATGTTTTTAAGTTGTTGATGTGAAATGGGTATAAGCACAAAACATTTATAGCAAACTGATGCTTTGGTTTATGTGGAAATTTTGCATGGTATTTTTAATATTTTGATATATTACGCTGACATAAAAACCTGTAGTAAAATGTGGAGCATTAAAATGTGAGCAGAATTTACAAATATAGTTTGGTAAAAGTAACACCAACTGTGACTAAGATGAATGGAGAAGGAAGGGCTCCACGCCAGAGTAACACAG
Source organism: Chitala chitala (assembly GCA_025773905.1). Taxonomy (NCBI): domain Eukaryota; kingdom Metazoa; phylum Chordata; class Actinopteri; order Osteoglossiformes; family Notopteridae; genus Chitala; species Chitala chitala. The sequence goes on along the minus strand of JABJVR010008292.1, from coordinate 8,760 downwards.
TGGCCTGTCATGCTGCCCAGTTTACTACAGTGAGTTAGGTCATCAGAGACTGTGTGCTTCCTGCTTTTGGGCTCGGACAGCGCTTTGAAGCTGAGCGTGTGTGGCTTCCCAGACCTGACTGCTCCTTTGGAACCATTTGTTGACAGATGGGACATCAAGGGCTCTGCCTTCCAGGGGAATAGAGGTGGCTGATAACCTAAAAATCACTGAAAAAGGGATGAGTGGAAAGAGCTCTGGTCATATTCTGTCCAAAGCAGGTAGTCACTGTATTCTGTTTGAGATTGGGAGCAGAAAGACTACAAGAAACAACTAATGTTATGGTTTAATCTTTCTATCTGGCTATTGGTTTTAGGATGATAACCAGACAAAAGCATCAGTGTTATTCCAAGGCAGTGACAAAAGGCGTGAGCTGCATTGCGCCCCTTGAACACTGTGTCTTTTGGTATTCCATAACAACAAAAGATACAGTGGAAAAAGACTTTCAGCCATTTCCAGAGCTGTGGGCAGGTCAGGCTGTGCACAGGAATTAGGTGTCACATGTGCAAAAAGTTGTCACAGTAACTAGAATAACTGTACAGCCTATGGTTTGTTCTACCCTGTACTTTCTGTGAGAGTGCAGAACTCCAGTACAGAGTCTGATGCAGGACATTTTCCTCGGGTGCAGCTCACAGAGTCGGTTACTGACGTCTCTTTGTTGCATGATCAAACACCTCAACTGCAACATCAAACTCTGCTGATGCCAGAGTGCTGTTGTCCACTTGAGAATCCAATCTCAAAGTCAGGGATTTTGGTGAGATGAAACAAGGAACACACCAACAGCACAAAACGAAACCACTTAGTACGGTCCATAATAACTCATAAGGAATGACTGAAAACAGAGGATTATACATTTAGGATTAGCGGGATGGATGTAACAAGATGCAGGGGATTAATATTCAGGTGATGATGACTGTCAGAATTATGGCGGTGAGCGTGCAAGAGAAGCCATGTGCTGTTGTACAGTAGGCCCCGTAAAAGGAGTGCTGTTCATATGCAGGTGTGACAAGTGTTCATTCTCATCTAATTTAATGACGAGCAAATTAAAGGTGCATTCTTTATGTGTATAACCCTTATTGTAATGTGAATTTTTAGAAACCCCCTGTGTTACTGGTAGTTATTTGGTAGGTCACAGTTTAGATTATGTGGACCACATAAGGTCACCTTCACAGCATTCAGTCATTGTTGCAGGACTCTGTCTATTTAGCATTTAGACTTTAGCTGTTCAGTGCACTCCTTTTATATACCTTCTCTCTGGACTGAAGATAATTGTGCTTTTCACTTTAGTCTGCTTATAAATGTCGCAGAGTCGAGCTAACGCAAACCAATAGTGACTGGTAGCCATAAATTATGACATTTTATAGCATACAAAATGCAAGATAAAATGTTTAATGCACATAATTACAGTACGTTGAATAGTTGGCATTTGAACATTTACAGGCTAAATCTAATGGCCTATTTGTCTTTTGAACAACAGTGTAGCTCCCTCTGAGCACAGGCAGACACGAATGGTGTTCTTGTTACTGGTTTATTTGAAGGATTTTCTCTTCTTCAAGCTCACCGTGAAAACTAAACATACACAATATTAATAAGAAAATAAACTATTATTTAAAAAAATAGAATGCATTGCATATTTAACAACATTTTACTGAAGTAAAATATAGACAAACAAACAAAACAAACAAATACTTAGTTGGCTGAATGCTAGGATAGGGAGTATCTTCAGATGTTTTGTCCTGTGTGCTGTCATCAAATTTAAGTTTGCTATGACAGAAATTAACCTGTTTACCGTTGTGTATAAATGACCTTGATTGTGGCTTGGAGTAACTCCCGTATGCATCTCACTAGCACAAGCAGCTCAATGACACTTCAATCTAACCTGGAACTGAGATTTCAAAATAAAAGTGTTCTCATTTGAATGGAATAAAATGCATAATGAATGCAGCTTAAACTCTTTATGATGACGATGGTCTTGAAGGTAAACAAATTATATAAATAGTGTAAACAATTTGACTTTGACAGTGACACTCCTACCAATTCACACAAACCTTAATGTGAGATTTCTCTCAACAAGTAAACACTAAATTTCATAGCAGAACAAACACATAAAGATTCCCACAGCCAACAATACTCCATCCAAGGTGTGTACGCTGTACATAACACTGATCTTCTTTCATGATGATACATGTTACAGTTACAAGCATTCTGCTTATTAATGTCATAAATACACAGTACACTGTGCCCTTCAGCAACTTAATTCCATGGGCACCGTGGGAACCCACGTGGGAACTGGTATGGCAGCCTCCTCTGTTGCTTGTCACACTGGTTGCTGGCCTGGAGATATGGGTGGCACCATATCCAGTGTTGGCTACTGGAGTCTTGGGCCAAAGGATTCATTGTGGACTGGATGGGAGCTCACAAAGCTTGTGGTCCCTTGCTGAGTGAGATAAGGAGTCAGTTGGTGCTAATAGAGAACAACCAGTTGCCTTTTAGGAGACAACGGGGCATCATAGCTGGTCTTGCTCATCCTCTCTGTTACAGTGCACTCCATAGCTCTGCTGATATCACTTTCATGTTGCTTCAGCCAACATGACCGCATGTTGTGAAGGCACTCTCAGACATTCCCTAGTCCAGCCTAGGGCTGATTTGGGGACTGACCAAAGGCCACCTCTGTAAGGTTATTCAGTTTCCAACTCACCATCAGCATAGCCAGTGTGCAGACTGGTCTCCTGACTACAATACGCATGAAGGTAAACAAGGTTAAAGGTAGACACATTTTCACTTGAATTTTTTTGGTTTGTTTTTGTAAATCAATAAACACCTACTCGCACATAGGAAATTGATGAATGTGTGCATACGCAACCTTGATTCATTGTTACACAACATACTGGACACCATCTTAAAGAAGAATTATTTTTCCAGAAAAAACAACTTGATTATATTGACTTTTGTAGGTACATCAACTATATTGCCTAAATGTAATTTTAATGTTTTATCACTAATTAATTATTCAAGAGTCCTTTTTGTGTGATGAAGCAAACCACTGTGAATCCTAGTCTGACACTCGATTAATGTGTTTTACAGCAGAGCACTGACTGGTGTCAATGTACAGCACCAAAGGGACTGGCTGCTGTTTACCTGTCCAAACTCTCTGCACACGTATTACACTTTGTGAACTCAGTGAAGTGAGAAGCTCAATTTCCGGATTAAAGACAGAGGAAAAGAGTTTATTAATATTAATGATGAAAGTCGAAAAGGCCATGTATGGTTTTGTCTGCTAGGTGGCAATAAAACATCTTAATCTATATATGTCACTCCCCTTATAAAAGACTGTGGGAGCCCTATTCATTTTGGAGATACTTAAGAAGCTAGTTATTGGTGACTCATTCTAAATTTCCTAGTATCTCAGCCATGTGAAAAGAAGGCCTGTAACACATTCAAATTCATCAGCATCACTTCAAATATTCTGAAGTTAATTTACAAATGCTTATGCCAGAAGAAAATTAGGCAAACATTTGTATAGAACTTCGTCAACCTACAGCATCGGTCTTATTGATCCTACTGGGTGAATCATCTTACCTCTTAGAATGTGATTTCTAAATTAAGACCTTTTTAACTTCTGTTGAGATGCAGATGTGTTAATTTTTAAAAGGAGTTTTAAAAGGAATTTCTGTCAAAATTAATATAATTGCTTCCCTTTATAAATTATTTAAGAAAATATGGCTTTGAGGTTTTCTTTACACAGTAAAAAGAATTGTAAGATTTATGTTCTTATAGCACCTGTGATCTTGTACACGTACAGCTGTAGTCATTAGCAGACTTTAAGCACAGACGCATATTAGCAGTAGCCTGGTGTGTAGGCTCATACACATTGCAATTCCTTTATGCTGTAACATGGGATCAATTTACACCAGGTTACTATGCATGGTCTCTCTTCAAGGTGCGTCTTCCTGCTAGGCAGCCTTCCTCATCGCCCATCACTGGGCCACAGCCTCCAGCAGCCCATCTAATCTGCCTTGTTTGACAGCAAGCTTCATGGTGGAGAAAAAGGCAGCAGTGCTTGTTCTTTTGTATACTGGCAAGACAAAGGAGACCCTTTTATTTCGCCTCATTTTATTTTTTGCTTGCATTGTTTCTGTTTTACATGACCTCTAAGTATCACCTAGTCTACTTTGTGTCATTTCTTAGACAAGGTTAAAAAATTCTTCCATTTGTGTCTTGAAACCTTGTAGGGAACCTATTACCTGTACTTTCAGTGTTCAATTCCTTAGGCCCAACTGCAAAACAATACACAGTGTATGTTGTTGCTAGTCTGATAAAAGAAAGATAGAAAACACAAACTACAGGGTGTTCAAAATTGTCCATCAGATTTCAAGTGAGCTTATTGCTTTGATGTTGTTTGTGTCACTACAGGAAGTCACAGAGGGCACTTACAGGTGAGTAACAAATGTTAAGGGTCTTGTGACAATAATCACGGTAAACTTCACACGTGTGGATATTTGAAATCTGACTAATCATTTTGAAACACCCTGTATTCCGGAAGCTTTTGTGCTGTTAGACAATCCAATCTGAAAATAAAGTGTGAATGCAGGAAGATGTGATCTGTGACTGAGCTGGTATTATTTTGGTAACATTTAGCACTTATCACTTAAAATGTAACATAGTTCTTCAAATTTTTTTTTATTCTTCTTCAGGGCTGTTTTCAAATACTGGCGGTATTTGACTGTACTTCGTTGCATGAAGAGTTGTTTGTGCTGTAAGTTTTGTTGTAGGATATTTGTTTAAATTCCATATTAGAAAGCCAGAATTAATTTTTATATTATAACTTCACTGATCCACTTTTAAAGTAATGGACAGATAAGAGGTAAATGCAAATTAAATATATGGTAAATCGCAGCCAGTACAATAGGGAACATGTTGCCATGGAAACAGGACTCGTTAGTTGATGTGACACATTTTTATAATGTGTGGAGAGCCTGCTAAGAAATGTTATGCAAGATCCCTCCCATCCAACTTGACCAGTAAGGCTGCAGTTTATATTGTACATTATGGCATGCTGTGTTTCCTAAAATCAGAAAGGCTGAACCTACATGCAGAGATGAAAGTGGGAATCCAGACTAGACGGTACTATTGTTGCTTGGGTTTAGTAAATGGGTGTATACCCTAACAGTGGGCTGCTGGAGCAGGGACACATGGCATCGCTCCGCTCTGTGTGTTTTCATTACTTATTATTCATTAAGTCAGGGGGCAGAGACTCATGCTGCAGTGCACCTGCTGCACAGCAATACCAGCTGTTTCAGTCCTGCAGTTTCCTTTGACAGTCCTTTGTGTAATTGCGGCTGGTAGCTCAATGGGTAGAACATCAGGCTGAGATGAAGCAGTCTCCACGTTTGAATCCCACATCAGCTACCAGCTGTGTCCCTGAGCAAGACACTCCACACTAGCCTCCCAGGCACCGAACAACTGCTGCCCACTGCTCCCCCAGGGATGGGCTAAAGGCAGAGAACCAATTATGTTGTAACGTGTGATTTGAAAAAGGCATCTGCTAAATGAATAAATGCAAGTGGTTTTGGTAAGAAAAAACTGAGAGTATGTACTACACTGCAATTTTCAAGGGAATCAAAGTTGGTATGTTAACAAACCTGCCATGCTGAAGTAAAGAAATCAGTTTAAGCATGACTATCTCAATAATAAACATTGTTTCAGTACAATATGCTACAAAGACTAATTTAATAGTTCCAAATCTTTTATTAATGTCATAGGTTGTAATGAATCTGAGCACATCTAGGGGCGCCAGAGTGGGCTGGAAACCGGGAGATTCTAAGAGTATGTGACTGATAGGGGGCTGCAAAAATTATAATATTGCATAACATTTTAACATAACGTAACATATCATCTAATATCTTTCATAAGGCCCAAAATCTCCTGTGCAGAACACATACGTCTCTCTGCATTTATCATAAAGTTCTTGTGTGTATGATAGAGGATGAAGAGTTTATCTGTGTGTGCCTTCACCTCATTTGGAACACAGAAAAAATGTGGACATGTTCCAGCACGGCTGCTTACGAGGCCTCGTGGCCAGGACTGCCGTTCATAGAAATTGTGTTCCTTCAAATTGAACACAGGGACATGCTGTTAATATTACTTCTGTATTTTCCTGTATACTGTAACATTTCAGCCAGCATGCTTTTTCTGTGGCAGGAACATTGCAACATAAAAGCTTTCAGAGCTACAGCAGTCCTGTTATTATCCCTCAGTGTAGAGAGCTCATACCAGTGAAGCGGCTTCTGCAGGCTGAGAGGGGACCAGGCGGGGGTTATGTAAGCCCATGCCACCTTGTCCAGGAAGAGCCCAGATACAGCAATACACGCCTGGCTGCTACATTTGGCCTTATTTCAGTCTTGGCAGTACGTGGGAAAGGAGAGAGGGGTTGGGTGACCCTGGAAAACTTCAGGATAGGTGAGCAGCGGATTTGGGGGTCTGCTGTATAAATGGTACAACACAGCAGTACGTAACTGTGATGGGGCGAAACTGGCACCATGATGTATCAGAATATATGCAAATTTACATTTTTAAGTAGATGGATACATCTGTCTCCAACATTAATTCCAAACATCAGTGTGTATACTTGTGTAATTGCTGAAGGAAAGGTTTGGTATGCTGACTAGCATAAAAAATAAAAAGAACACATGATTTAAATTTACCACATTCTATTAAATTTACAGATGCATAGACAGAATTCCTGTTATGTCAGATCTGAGTACAAATGACAGTCTATAATGGAGCTGCTGTTTGAACAGACCTTATGTCTCATGAAACTAATAAGACTGGACCCAAATGCAGAACAGAATAATGGTGTTTACTGAGTAAGGGGGGTAGAAAAAATTTAAAAGTGGAGAGCTGTCTTAAGAATAAAACCAAAAACAGCATCCAATGCATGACCAAAAATGTCACAGGGCAGTGTCCAAATACCCCAAGACACACACAGTTCTGAAAAGTTTCAAAGCACTGAAACACACTGCAAAACGAAAGTGGGGAAGAAGCTGACATAAGAAAGCTAAGGGTCAGATGTACTGCTTCAGTTCATGGTTGGCTGCTCACAACAGCAGTCTGTAACAAACACACATTTCTAAATGACTGCATATTTAAGACACCAGCATACATACATAAATTGTACATATGTACCTGCTGCTGGAACATGATAAAAACATAAACTAATGAATCTGGGTGCAGAGCTACTGATTTATTAAAGATTTAAAAAACTATTCAAATTTGCAGTACAGAAATGTTAGTTTTGAAATGAAGTGTGGATTTTATGGGCAGAGGAGATGTGTCTGTGAATATCACAGTAATAATAATAATAATAATAATATAAAAGACAATTGTAAAAAGAATTGGCTTGGAAAGTTAGATATGGGCCACTGTAATATAAAATAAAGGATAAATAGTATTGCTAATCACCCAATATCACACAAGAGGGAGTGCTGTTGTACTGTGCTGTTGTACTGACTATCAGCATGGCTGCGATGAATCGTAGGTTCAAAGCTGCAGGTAGTGTCATTATCAGCAACCAGTGGTGGTTGTTAACATGGGCCTTGACCAATCCGGTATGGAAATCCAGTGTGTGAGCCACACATTTGATTTTGCACAGGTTTTATGCAGGATGCCCTTTGTGATGCAATCCTTGCCACTTTATGCTGGCTTGTGATCAGCACTAAGTATTTGGCTTTGAAAAACCAGTGACTGGGTTGGTTTGGCTGACTACAGAATGGACAAAATCCTAACCTTTTTTTTTTTTTTTGCAAAAAACTTTGAATATATTAAGTTTTTTTGAGAAACAAATCATTAACTTGTTCCGTGTTTTGTAGTTTGTTTAGCTACTGGCTCCAGTTTGTGGTGTGAATATTCTCTTCAATGATATGGCCATCATGAGTTAAAACTACAGGAAGACCCCATACAGCCCCCAATGGAAAGAGGTGCTTTGCATGTCATTTACTGTTTGGCCCCAAGCCCTGGACTGAATGAATGGCTTCTTTCATTTAGTACTCGGTGATGTTACAAATGCCTACTGTGGGCCTCGTGGTGCTTCAGGGCCTCCAGTTGTCTTTCTTCATACTTCACACCTTTGTAACATCACCTCAGCAACACAGCAGTCAGCTGATAAGAGAGAGGCCAGTTCACACCTGGGTCATGCATTTACTTTTCATTTTGCATTAACGTCCATAGTGGCATTACGGTTCTGTATAGACACAGAAAAAAAATTTCTGAACGTTTCAGTGCAGCCAAAGTCAAGGGCATTTAATCTGAATAATTTCTTTAATATTTAGCTTTTTACAAATAAGATTTATAACTTGCTACATATATATTCCCCTAACTGCATTTCTGGACATTGAGTCTGAAGCAATTGTTTTTTTATTTCATACCATTATACTTGAAACCTTTAAAATGAAGCTATGTATTACAGGCTACTTTGAAGGTTCTGTAATAGTCAATATACAGTGAAGATCAAAATTAGAGAACAATTTATGAACACTTGATTTTTTCAGAAATAATGTAATCTTCACTGCACAACATTTGAAGGAAATTTTGTTGTGGCTGTACCATGCTAATAGAACAGTGTTTTACAAAACAACCAAGGCACTTCAACAAAAAAAACCTTCATTTTGTAGAAAACACAATTATCAAAATTAGAGAACAGCAATGACTGTAGCACGGAGAAAGATT
>JABJVR010008291.1:0-10768 GCA_025773905.1 Chitala chitala | reverse complement strand
ATGCCATGAAGAATTAAGGCAGTTCTGAAGGCAAAAGGGGGTCCAACCTGGTATTAGCAAGGTGTACCTAATAAAGTTGCCAGTGAGTGTATATTTCTAATTATTTGATGTTTAAACATCTAAACTGTTATGGTTGGAAATGCTGGTACGATAAGTATGAGATATATTGTAAACCAGAGTAATAGGGAAAAAGAGGTGTCTGATAATGCCTAAAGTTCATTAAATCTATTGTAACCTTTTGGGTCATATACAGTTTACAGTACAATATTCAGCACTGTACAATATAAAATTATTACATTATAATAACAAACATGTAATATTCACTCACTTTTTTCACAATGTAGTTGAACAGTACACTCTACCCCAAGCTACCCAAAACAGGCGTGATATGAAATGCGCATGGTGCCATGTTCAGGATTTTTGCATTTTATTTTTAAATTTATTTTAAATTTTTATCAATTAATGTACTGTATTATGTCTGCGGTCCGTTAAATCCAAAATCTGTTATATCGGGGTCTAAGAAATCGGGGGTTTACTGTAGTATGAAAGCATGAAAATAAAGAATGAAAACAGTAAGCAAACAATAATGTGCAGGAACGATGTTAGTAATGCATAGTGTCCCGTGCAAATCAGAGCAGCATCTGCTCAGTGGAAGACGCAGATGATAAGATAATCAGAAATCACAACATTTAAGGATTTTCAGGACGTCACATACATGATGTGCTTCCTCAAAAAGGTCAAGTCCCCTCCCCATACCATGGTCCTAAGACATGTGGTCAAGGTGAATTGCCAGTCATCTTCTATACCGCTTCATCCTGTTAAGGGCCACGGGAAGCCTAGAGCCCATCCCAGGAGACATAAGGCACAGGGCACACACACACTATGGGCAATTTGGAGACACCAATTAACCTAACTCACATGTCTTTGGACTGTGGGAGGAAACCAGAGAACACAGAGAAAAACTTACCAAGCACAGGGAGAACATGCAAACTCCACGCACACAGACCCAAGGTGGGAATTGAACCCCAGGCTGGGAGGGGCAAGGCGACAGTGCTAACCACCATGCCACCATGCTGCCTTCCAGGTGAATTGGTTACTGCTTATTGTAATTTTTGTATGCCCAATAAGTTTGGTTAGGTTTGTATGGATATTATGTATGGATTTGGTTCCAGGTCTCTCATGATCCTGTAAAGTCTTAAAATCAGTGAAAATGTGTTTCTAAGAAATATATAAAATGCAATGCTTTAGCACTGCTGTTTAAATTTTGACAATATAATTAAGAAGTGAGCGATTATGTTCCTGTCTGTAAAGAAGCTGGACCATCTAACAGCAATACTGAGATGCAACTGGACAGAAAAGCCTTTTATTTAGACATGTGACATGAACATGTCATAGTAATAAGACATTTAGAGATTTTACAGTTTAATCCATCCATCTATCTATCTACCCATCAATCATTCAACTGCCTGACCTTTGCAGGGTCACTAGTGGCTTAGGGTGCAAACCTGGGGACACCAGAGACAGGACACCAACCCAACGCTGGGTTTGCACGCGCGCACACACACACAGGCACTACGAGCAGTATAATGGTGTCCGGTCTGCGTAACCAGCATGTCTTTTGATTGTCTTTTGTGGAAGAAAACCAAAGATTTATGCAGATTCAAACCCATGACCCTGGAGGTGTGCAGCAACAGCAATTCCTACTGAATTAAGTATTGATCTAAACTAAATATTCAGACAAATTACAGGCACTCTTTTCATTTATTATAATTAATTTCTACAAAACCATCACCCAGCAGGAAACCTCTGCAGTCTCTTCAGTGTAAATGTATGCACACTCTCAAGAAAATATTCATATTGATAAACCTCACACGTGCTTTAGAAATGAGCACACACACTATTTACGCACAAATCCGGCCATACACACATTGATAAACGAGGCACCAGGCCTGCCTAGTAAATAGAATAAGGAATTAGACAAGACTTGAGGGCAAACAGGACCATCATCTTCAATCTTCTGCACAGCTCAGCCATTGATTCATAATCTGTTGAAACATGATGGATCATTAGATGGTTCCTGTGAAGGACAGAAGGTCTTAATTTAAAGGCTTTCCGGCCGCAAGCGTTTAACGGGACATATTTGTTAAGAGAAAACAAGAAGGTAAATCATAAATTCACGCTTTTAAACTTATTTGCTTTCTAGTGGTCTGAAGGGATTGATTAATTGATGCAACAAGGTACAATCTTTGGTGATGGAAATGTCTAAGAAGCATGTGTCAATATTCACTATCAGTTAACTCAGAACCTGAAAACCTTTCAAGACCTCCTTCAAGTTGCCATTTACATTTTTAGAGCAGGAATAAAATGTTGTGGAATTTTAAAGACATGAAGGTTAAGTGTTGTGGGCAGGAGAAGAACACTAACTTCCTAGAAAGGCTAATAATTTCCTATTTTTTAATCCATTAAAACAGGTGTGGAGGGCCTCCGTGGGTGTAGCATTTTGTTTCAGCTAATTCAGTCAGTTTAACTTGACCACTATCTTAACCATATATAAGTTACATCATTGCTTATTCTCCTTGTCCATAATAATTTTTCTGTGCTTAGTTGTTATTAATTATGAGCGTTACAAAGAAGAAACATAAGTGAGACTCTTTCGCTTTATGATTGGTAACATAATTATAAACCACACATAATGATGTCTCTAACTGCAGAATTGTAGCAGAAAATGTATGGATAATTAATTCAGAAACATGTTTAATTCAAACCTGATATTAGTATTGGTATTTGATTTGTAATAATTAATGAATAGCAGAAACAGGTGCCAATAGCAGTGACCTAAGTGATTACTAACAAGAAATGGATTAAAGTGTTTAATACCACAGCTGTTAAGAAATTTTTAAAAAGAAGCAATATTAGTAAATCTTTGTCTCTGCTTTTAAAATTATTATTTAAAATGAATAAAGCTTCTTGAGACTTACTGGATTGAGACAGTAATTATACAAAATCAGTCAGTCAGTCATTTTCGTAACCACTTAGTCCTAGTGAGGGTCGCAGGGAAGCCTGGAGCCCATCCCAGAGCACACAGGGTGCAGGGCAGGGGACACCCAGGGCAGGGGACACCCAGGGCGGGTCGCCAACCCACCACAGGTTATACAAAAACAGTCAATGTTTAATTGGCATTAAAATTAATTTAAAAGCAGAAATTGGCTGAAGCAAAAACCTGCACCCACTAAGACTGTGCAGCATCACGGCTGGCTACCCCTGCATTAAAAGGTCCATAACTGGAATTACTGTGAGATCTTTTCCACCTGTTAATAGTCAAACTGATTCAGAAGTCTCTTCCTCCAGTGTCCAGAACAGAATTCATTTTATCTCTATACCACTGTGTGTCCATTTTCAGCCAGACTTGTTTGCATGAAGACATGGCGTTAATATGATGACAGAGCTGAAAGAGGCCCTTGGTAAGACATGCTTATGTGTGTTATGGTTTTCCTTTCAGGGCCACAAACCTATTATCCATGATGAGATCTGACATACACCCGCAAGGAACTGCTGATGAACATTAGTGTTCAACTATTTTTGAGCGGTGCTTGGGGTTCTGTAGCACCTCTCTGTCAGCACTGGCCATTAGCAAGTGTTTGCGATGTAATTGGGAAATTAATGTAGACATGCATTACTAGATAAAAGAAAATACCAGTGACTAATTACATCTGTTTTCCTCTTTACAGATATATACACACACACACACACACACACACACACACACACACACACACACGTATATTTCTAAATTTACAGGCAACACAAAATTGCCTCAACTCCTGTATTTTGTATTTGACTTACAAAAGTTATTGAGAGAATGCAGCATTTCATAGCCAATGAAAATGTGTCTGATGTTTTACATCTGAGGAAACAAATAACAGAACATAAGGAGGGTTTTTTCTTCCAGTAGCTGTAGCTCTTTATACAAAGGCATACATAAATGAGATGTGTTCATGGCACTCTCTAGAAAGCCTGCTCATTTTATACATGTCACCTCAGCGCAAAGATGAATATCATCATTAAGCGTAACAATATTATATTCTTGTGCCACAATATTCTTTTATTATTAGACTTCCTTAGCCTTCCGGCTCCACCAGCATTAAGAGGTCCTTACTATTTCACCTTCCCTGTCGCATTTCTCCTTCTTCAACAATGTGAATTGCAAGACGATGGTTATGAATTACCCGGTGAAAGGGCAGATGTACAAATGACTGTTTTTGGAGAAGCGTCCATCATTTTATTTTTGGCTACAACAGTGCAAAGCACATACAGCATAATACATAGATACAACGTTAGTATGATATCAGTCTATATTACTTCTGTTACATGTAAAATGCTTTCAAAATCAGATACATAAAAATCATTTTTGTCTGCTTAATGCATGGAAGAGTAAGTCTTATCTGAGAATTATACCCAAAGAAGATGCAGCTGGCAATGCACATTAATATGGACCTGAACATCTTCTTGTTAGTGTTGCTACGTTTCTATTATTAAGTGTACTTCTCCATTTATAACATACCATGCATGTGACAGTAATGGTGAACAATGTGTGTTATTTTACATTTTAGGTCGACAGATTATGAACATTGTTCGTAAGTGTTGACGACCCCCACAGCAAAAACTAAATTGTAACAGAATGCACAAGTGTCATGCCCAGTCATTAGTGGCTGCCAGTCGCAGCTCGTTCCAACACAGAGCTTAAAAAGCAAGACTGGAGAATTGACATGAACAAAGGCTGTGCCTTTTCTGGCACAAAGACCTTTGTCGACTCAGCTCTCACATCCAGGTGTCAAATCCCTACCGTTCCTTTACTTAGTCCCATCTGGGTAAACGGCATTGATGGCAAACCCTTCCATTCCTGTTGCGTGACTCAACACACAGTCCCCATCTCTGTAAGGGTTGGAGTTACTTGTTGCGAAACTGTAGTTCTGCTTACAGTATCTACAAGACCTCGTCATTCTAGGCTTTTTGTGGTTGCAAAAACAACCCTGCCATGGACTGGAAACAATGCGAACTCACTGCCTGGAGTTCTTGTTGCTGCTCCTGTTGCATCAACAAGACATCCTTACCCTGTTGCCAGTTTCAGGTCCTTCCCTATCTAGCATCATCATTGAGAACCCGCTTTCCAAGGAGACTGTTCAGGTACCCCCTGAGTACCGTGATTATGTGGATGTGTTTAGCAGATCAAAGGCGTACATGCTTCCTCTTCACAGAGTGCATGACTGCACCATTGACCTCCTGGAGGGGGCTTCCTTACTCAAGGAAAATATATTTCTTCTTTTAGAACCTGAAGAATGGGCAATGGTGATGTACATCCAGGTAGCACTGGCCCAGGGAATTATATGTCCCTCTACCTCTCCCATGGCATCTAGCTTCTTCTTCATAGGGAAGAATCATAATCATATATGCATTTGGGTATGAATGAAAAACTGCATTCATCACCAAGAGGGGCCACTATGCGTCATGCCTTTTGGTTTGCAGAACAGTTCAGCTATCTTCTAAGCCTTCATTAACAATGTAATTTCCGATATGTTTAACCAATTGTGTCTACATTGATGATATACTCATCTATTCCCCTTCTTTTGACTATTACATCTCCCAGGTTTGCATGGTCCTCTAGAACCTCTGTGAGCCCCAGCTCTATGTGAAAGTAGAAAAGATGTGCATTCCACTATACCACCATTCATTTCTTAGGTTATGTAATTGCACCTGATGGGATTCAAATGGACCCCAGCAAGGATCCTGCCACGTCCACATGGGCTGAACCCACAACAATTACAATGTTTCCTAGGTTTTGTTACCTTTTAACAGGGATTCATCAGGAACTTCAGTACTGTGATCACCCCTCTGACTTCTCTTTTGTGGGGTGCCCCTAAAAGCTCTGCCTCATGCCTGACACCAGACAAATGTTCCACAAGCTAAAACATTGCTTCACCATTGCGCCCATCCTACAGCAACCCAACCCAGAGAAGCCTTCATGGTGGAAGTAGACACTTCTGAAGCAAGTGTAGCGGTGGTCTTCTTCCAGCACTCCAAGATAAACCCTGTCACACCACTCAACCCTTGAAAATGCCCCCAAGTAAGCTTTTTGTAGCTGCTAGCTTATCACTCCTCCAGGCTATAAATGACAACTCAGGAACAGGCCACCTCAGCATCACAAAGATGCAAGAACAACTAGCAGACCATTGTGGAGAGGGGACAGTCAGGATTATGTTCTCTCTTGTTCCATCTGCACTCAATCTAAGACCCCACGCTCAACACGTTCTTGTAAATTACAGCCATTGCCCATACCCCATCATCTATGGTCACATTTAGCCTTGAATTTGATCACCAACATACCCTCCTCTGACAATAACACTACCATCCTTGTGATTCTTGATAGTTTTTGTAAAACGCAACACCTCCTCCTGCTGCCAGGATTGCCTACAGACACCAAAATGGAACATCTCCTGTTCTCTCACATTTTTGCTTACTATGGGCTCCCTGAAGACATTGTATTGGACTGGGGACTGTAGTTCACCACAGTTGCCTGTGATGGGGGGGGGGGGGGTCACCAGCAGCTGCCAGCTGTGGCTCGTTCCAGCACAGAGCTTAAAAACCAAGAGCGAAGAACAACACTTTGCAAAGTATTGAACACTATGTGTTTTACTGAGCATGTGACTACCCTGTCTTGTGTGCTGTCTCCTTTTACCCTCACCTTCTTTCATCCTCTCTACCCCTATGTCTCAGCCATTGCCTGTTACTCACACTTTGTCTCCTGGATTGTGCTTCATATCTTGTTACATTTCAGTACAGCTGGGCTGTAGTCTTGTGGACAAGACATTATTTCAGATTGTTGTACTGATTTGTGAAGGTAATATTTAACTGACATTAAACCAACTTTAAAAAATTGGTTATGCAGGGAAAACCCCAAACATGCAATTACTGGTAAAGATTACCAGTAAAAGTACAACTTTATTGTTACAATGTGTAAGGATTTGCCACTTTGATTGCATGGTATTTTCTTTGGACAGCATTCACGATGGGGAAATTGATTTATTTCAAGTTTGTTTTTTTATTGGATAAATTTATATACTTTAACGAAATTTGACTTGTGAATTTTGATATATCAAGTTGTGTAATATGCATTTAAAACTGAGAAATAGTTTGGTGTATTTGTGTTGTGCTAGGGGAAGCAGCACATACATTTTTTCAGCCTTTTTAATGGGTAATACCTCACTGAAACAAAGAAATCTAAACGTAGATGACACAGGGGAAAAAACATGGGAAACAGGAAAAGGTAAGAAGAGAAGGTGAGGGTGAAGATTAGGGTAGAATGAGAATCACAACAGACTGTGAGATGTAATCTGGCAAAGAACTTAAACACCAGACCCAATTACCCTTAATAGGCAGCAAGTGAGCATATGATGAAAAGGTGGTGGAATAACACGATTAATGCCTAGGTACCCTGACAATCTGTCTATCATGTCTGTAAGAAAAAAGGGGGGGGCAGGGAGAGCCAATTGAAATTAGGGATCCATTGGCAAGGCTGAATCATATTCGAATTTGCATTATATAAAATTGCCTTTTACTAAAAATCAAGTGTTCCTTTGGTTACAAATTAAATATTAAGTAGACATCCCAAGGTACAGTTAGGTACAGTGCAGATACTATATTGTAATGAAAATGAAATGAGGATGTTGAGTCTACATGAAAGAGGGTTTTATTGGGAATGGAGTAAAAAAAGTAACTTATGTAAATCTAACGAATACAAGAACTAAGGCTCAGAACACCGTACAGACCTACAATAACTGGCAAAGGCTAAGAAACAAGAACAGCTTAAAAAAAGAATGTTAAAAAATTCAACCAAATAAGGTAACCAATCGTGATTAATAATCAAGAACATCTTATTCACCAGTAATAACTGATAAGAAATATTTAAATTGCTGGGGAATTTCTGGGGAAAACAAAGTCACACAAAGACTAAAGAAGTAAATAATCAAGAAAAATAATTTATTTGCTTGAATAATTAAACTTTAACACAACCAAGGAAGAGAGATGAAGATACACTTGCAGAGTTTATTAATGGTGAGAAGTCCAGAAAACCAATGTCCAAAGACAAAAATCAAAGACCCAGAACCAAGAGTCTTCAGCCAGGAAATCCATCATCCAGGGACATCACTCAAGGGGGATCCAAGACAAGCGAGGACTGAATGATGAAACTAAGGACCACGCAAGAATCACTGTCCTAGGGAAGAGTTAGGGAACACAAGGCTAGAACAGGACCATAAGAGATACACTATGGCAAAAGAGATGAAGGGACATTAAACTAGTGATGTTATGCCTGATGCTATGACAACCTCAAATATTTACATCTCTCTTCAGTTAAGTCCCATGCTGATGCTTGTATCAAAGAGAAATGGTGGCATCACCAATGACGTGTGAAGCTTCACTTGGGAACTCACGTCCATTTGATTCATAGAATGTTTCGAGACTTCCTGAAACTTTTGCAAAATTGGAATGGAAGCACGCAACTCTTGTGGGTTTGTAGTGTAGGAGATTGTGAATGTTTGAAGTACTGTGTTGCGATGGAGCAGGTAAGTGTAAGATTTCCCAAGCTTGACAACATTTTTATTTGATTTCTACCAACACGGTATGTGTATATCAGTTTATATCTTGACATTATAATTTATCTGTTATTGTTTGTTCAGTGTTAATGTGTAATTTGATGTCACTGGATCAGTGAGGTCTTCTCATGTAAAAAAAAAAATGTTATTCTATCCCAATGATGAGCTGTCTGTCGTGAGTTGTTTTCTAACAACAACAACAGCAACACCTCATCCATCCATGCACCATTATATAGCCTTATGAAGAACAGACAGAGACAGAGACCACCCAAGCTAGCTCTGGTCATAGTATGCTCAAAATATTTTGTCAAGGTATTATATGAAGTGACATCTTTCTGAATTCTCTCCATAAAAGCAAATGGGTTAATATATAACTTTGGCATGGTGTTCTGTCATAGCATCAAGAAAGCAAGATTAGGATGAAGACATAGTGAACATGGATATCAAAATACATCAAGCCAGGCCCAAGTTGAAAAGAGGGGGCACAGGTACTGTGCACAGTGGTAGCCGCTGGTGAAACGCAGGAGAACTCCAGGCAGGATGCATCTCACAGTACCAAGGACCTCTCAGGACTCATGCCACCTCAAATCCACAGAAGAGAACTGCCCGAGACCAACCCAGTCAGCCAAGACCACCTTGGCCCACAATGAATGACATTAAGGAATGGAATCATCTAGACCAAGACCATGATCAAATGTTAGAGGCTTTACTAGCAAGGAGAGCTTAGGAGAAATCAAACACTCTGATCTAGTCAGATAGCAATTCAGGACAAGGACAAGAAGGTCAATATCAAAACCAAAAAACAATCAAGCAGAAGAGTAAGAGAAATATACAGTTTGAGGGGAGAAATAAACATTTTTAAAAAACACTACAAAAGAGCTTCTGCAAAGGAAAAGGAAGGGATCAAGAACCTGATGTACCAACTCTGGGACTGCCTGTGCAGACATTTGAGAGCAGAAACAGTTAGGAAGTTAAAGAAGAAGAAGAAAAGAGCACAGTTCACTAAAGATCCTTTTAGATTCACTACAACATTGCTGGGAGAAGCAAAATTTGGGAGACTGACTGGCACTAGAGAAGTGGTAGAGTGATTCGTGAGGGAGACCTACAGTGACACCTCTAGAAACCAAACCCTGGATACCAATTCAAACATTGATAAACCTAAGATGATGGAAAAACACTTCAACATCAGTGAACCATCCTGGTGGTGTTAACTGACCATTTGCATCCTGATGTTCTATTGGTATCTGCATATTGGGTATGTTCATCGTGGGAGTCTCTGTAGAACATTATGACTCTGCACTTTGCCACTTTGAACTACTCCAACAGATATGACAAAGGGAGTTCAAGTTGTCCTGATCTTATGTAGATGTCTACTGAAGTGAAGCTTGGAGGAATTCCCAACCAACTTCAGAGGTACTTGTTTATCTTCCTCTCCACTCCTTCTATGCTTGACAGAGGAACATCATACACAGTCAGAAGCCATATGAATCTTGGCAACAAACCATGTTGGTAGAGCGATGCCTTAAACTTAAAGTCCTGATTTTTCAATCCTTATCAATCACTCCTCAGTCTGCTTTTCAGTACTGCTAGTGGTGTTCCTGTTGGTGTCTGAATTGTTTAAACACTTTCCAAGATACTTGATTTGGTTTACCTCTATTGATGGATTGATCTCATCCTGCACTTGCATTTTGATCTTGTTGGTAACTTTACCTTTTTTGACCATCATACTCCTGGATATCTTTGGTTTGAATTTCATCCTGGCTTACATTGCCATCTGAGCAAATGCAATTAGGACCCACCTTGCCTTTATGT
This sequence comes from Chitala chitala, assembly GCA_025773905.1. Taxonomy (NCBI): domain Eukaryota; kingdom Metazoa; phylum Chordata; class Actinopteri; order Osteoglossiformes; family Notopteridae; genus Chitala; species Chitala chitala. The sequence goes on along the minus strand of JABJVR010008291.1, from coordinate 308 downwards.
GGGTTGTGATAGTCTATAAATCAGAGGTTTTCAAATGCCTGATTCCATTCTTGGTCCTCAGGCTTCTTTCTCAAATTCAATTATGATAATGTTCATCTCCATAATGAAGAGGATTGGACAGAATGTACAACCAGTTACTATCACCTTTCCCAGGTTTTGCCATTGAGTTGTAAACTGGTCTGTTTTAAACTGTAGCTCAATGCCTCTGCATCCTGGACTTCCTTTTAGGAAGGCGGCACGGTGGCGTGGTGGTTAGCACTGTCGCCGTGCACCTCTAGGCCTGGGGCTCAATTCCCACCTTGGGTCTG
>JABJVR010008290.1:0-10768 GCA_025773905.1 Chitala chitala | reverse complement strand
TTTTTATCATAATGATTCACCTGCTGGCCTCCTGCTGCTTTCCTAAAAGACATTTGGGTTGGCATTTTAACATTATACAGAATGTGCACTACTCAGTGTTAACTCACTTTTTTTCTGTACTGGTCAGAAAGATCTCTCCAGAGTGAATTCACTTCTGGGCATTCATCCCTCATCATTCCCGCAGATATTTTAAACAATCAAATTTTTATTTACAATAATAATAATAAGAAACAAAACACAATAATAAATAAAATGCAATAGAGATAACAATAATACAATACAGCAGAATGATTACAAACAAATAAACACATTAATACAATGCAATAAAGTACACACATTCTGAAACCATAGTTTAAAATGCTTCGCTTTGCCAGCTGGACCTTTAAGATGTTAAAAGATCAGACACAATCAGAGCAAACGCATCTTGTGACGGTGGTTAACTAGTCAGCTTTAAGCACTCACGGTACAGTTATCTCGGGGACACGTGCAAATGGAAACATGAGGTTTTCAGCAAGTAGCCGAACACCTGAAATATATACACATCCCATGTGTCTTACTTTCTGACGTAAGAAGCAAAAGATAAGAATGACAAACTATATAGAATGCAAGTACAGGCCAGAGAAGAATGCTAGCAAAAATGTGTTTATTGTCCATACATAGAAAATATTTGTCTGTTAATATATGAGAACAAAAACAATTTTTCTGTATCGTTTAAATTAAGGAAAATGATTATATGTAATGTCTAAGCATACTTGATGTTTTTATATAATAATTTTGTTCAAGTATTGAATCAATGAAAGTTAAAAAGCTCTACAATCTAAGATATATTCTTATTATTCTTTAGCTTTAGTGTGTCTTTTGGTCGACTTGTGGGAGTTTTGTTTGTAGAAACCCAACAGTTGTTTCTCCCACTCTGAACATAAGCACAAGTGTTTGTAATGATTACTTGTAATAAATTATAGGCTATTTAATTACATTACTGATAACTTGAATAAATCAACGCTGTTGAAATGTTTTGAGGGAATAAACATTAAGTTAAATTGAGCTAAAAGCAGTTTCTAAATTCTGTCTGTGAATACTTCTATGAGCTATTTTGAATATTCAGGATGATAAAATGGCTTACCTAGGTCAAATGTTGGTGGCCATGTTGCCAACAAACTGTGCTGCACAATGTAAATTACATACAGTATCCTTTTCCTTTGTTACATGTACTACAACTGATATAAGCATATGAAAGTATTTTTTAATAAATTCAAAGGCACAAATTGGAGAGAATGAGTTTTTCTGTAGCTGTAGATTCATGATTTCAATGTGCAAAATACTTGTAATCATTATGTTAACTGTTATTGTTTTCCTAGTTTAGGAAAGTGCCCTATAGAGGGCAGTAGCTGTTCTTTGTATGCTGCAATTGGGGTGTTTAGTCTGTAGCTTGGAACTTTTTTTCTGTGACTAAGTTGGCTGCAAGGTGGTGTGGTCACTCAGTGGTTAGTGCTGTTACCTCCGTCCTCTGAGCTCAGTGGCACAACAAGCTGTTGTACAACCAGCACCGGTCCCAAACCCTGATAAAATGTGAGGGTTGCATCAGGAAGGGCATCCAGGGTTAAAAACCTGTGCCAGTTGTTGTGCTGATTGTTATCCAGATGCTGGTTTTCTGCTATGCTGCCCCATCTCAGGGACCAGCCAAAAGTTAACTAAAACTGGCATTGTGCAGTTTTGAATATAGGACGGCGATTACTGTTAGCTGGATTTTCAGGTATTGTCTGATCTTGTTTTAATGTGCACGTGTTTATTTGTAAGTCGCTTTGGACAAAAGCATCTGGTAAATAAATAATGTAAATGTCAAAGTTCTATGCCAATTTGGTGGGGAAACTGTGCCCTAACTATGAGACCTTCTCACCGAAGTACCACGCTTTCTGTTGGCTGCAACTGACACAAGGAGATGCAATCCTGGAGGAAAGGCATGTAGCACATGTACTCTTAATAGGTCATTGAGATGTGAGAGTTTGTGCCCTTTAGTACTGGCTGTTTATGGTGAGCTTCTTTGGGAATATTAGAAATGGATTATACACTTTACTGTAATTACTGCTGCCGCTTTGGCAGCTTCTTATAAAACTTTATTCTGTCATAATCAATCTGTCCACAGCAATACCAAAATCACTTCTTTTGACTAGATGGAGGTTTCAGGCTAATATATCTGCCTTTACATATCCTTGGAGCTACATGCTGCTTGCATGTAGCATGTTCCTAATTTCATGGCCCATGTGGGTTTATGGGTACATGGGCATGTGGATGAAAAGGTAAATGGGAAGAGAACTGGATTTATGGAGATGACAAGCATCTATTATGTAACTAAACGTCGCAAAAATTGTTTTGTATCACAAAAACTAAAGAAGCACAAACAAACATTTCAAAGGTGAAAACTAGCACAATCACTGCACAAACTGTTGGGACTGGTTTGGTTGAAATCAGACACGTATGGGGTATCAGCTTGCTGTAGATCATAGACCATACAGTAGCTGTGTAACATTCCACTATGTGAAATCCTTTTGGATTTTCAAGGAGATAAAATGACGGCATAAACAAGCCATTCTTCACCTCACTCCACATACTGGTGTGTTCTAGGTCTGATACTGTAATTACTATCTGGACAGCGTTGCCTGTGTCAATCTAATGTACCACAATACTTAATGCATAAATTCTCCCCTTTGTTGTAGATACTCATGATGCCTAAAACAATACCATGTGGAAGTGTTTACTTATACTGCAGAAGTGCATGTTTGTTTCTGTGTACAGGTGTTTGTGGGAGTGTCTGTAGTGCATTTACAGGGAATGTGAAGAGAGAAAAGGACAATGGGTGGTGCTGTGGACATTACTGTCATAGTTAGACCTTGAGAGTGTTGGCACATTAACAGAGCACTGTGTGTGTGCGCTGGGGAGTGTGTATGGGAAATTGGGTGGCTGTGTGAGGTCTGTTGTTTTGCCTGCCAACCTAGTGAAACAGGAGAAAACACCATGGTATAGAGTTCAGCAGCTTGTGGGCACACAAAAACCTGGCACTGTACATCGGCCAGAGTCCCACAGGATGTTTTCTGTAGGGCAGTGGACATATTAAGGAGGGCACTGCGTTGCCAGGCAACCGGGATGGTGCGCTGTGACTGGTTAACGACAATCAAGGGGCGGCGGCATCTGCGCGCTGCAGTCTAGTGGGACCCAGACGTGAAGCTCCGAGTCGGGGGTGTCACGGTCCTTGCCTCTGCCAGACACAGCACGGCGTTCTGGAAAACGGACGTTCCAGCTTAGCTGCTGTTCAAGGTGCAGAGGACAGCTCAGTCTGTCAGCCCACAGCAGGATTCAGGACCTCGCTTGAAAAACGTTCAAAACCAAACAGCGAAGGCAATGAAAAAGCTGTGAAAACAGGAACCGAAGAACAATGCACTTGGTAAAAAAATATATATATATTCGCAAAGATCACACAGAAGATGTTGAGCTGTCACTACAGTGTAACTTTTTGTTATTTTCATCTTATGCGGGCTGTTGTACCAAGCTTATTTATCGCTTTTTTTTTTTTTTTTGTCTGTTTGCTTTCAGGCTACGGGTGACACTGGACAAGTTGGATGACATGCTGAACTGAGCCATCATGGCCCAAAGCCTCGGTCATGGTAAGCCTCTTGTGTTAGCAGAGGTTTTGTTGGAGTCGGTGACAGTTTTGGGTTCAGTAGGTACTTCAGTGTTACTTTGATATTCACAAATTTGATGGGACTTTCGAATTAAACTTGCGATTGACAACAGGCTTGGATTTTTAGAAATACTTTGTTGTACCCTTATGACACTTGAAAGAATCAGTAAAAATATACCCCAAACTTAGAGGAAAATTTTAAATCTTATTATGATGGTACAGTATGTGTTCTAATGTGTAATTTAAGGAAACCAAGCCCTAAGTGGGTAACTGGGATGAAGTCTGGTTTAGCTCTATCCAGGACAAGCTTTTTGGGACAGCCTTCAGGAACATCTGGCTCAATGTCAGTACTACCTGATTTTTGATAAGGTCACTGGAAATGAAATGGTGAGAACTGAACCTTGAGTGTACGTAATGAGAGCTGTAGGGATTTCTTTGGAAGGATGGGCCTGTCATTGTTTGGGATCATCAGCACTCTCACCATATTTTGTAACTTAGATTGTTTTGCTGATGTAGTGTGTAGTTTCTTTATTCTGTCAACATCAGTTGGCTAAAGAAACATTTTGGGCCTCTAGCTCATGAAATGACTGGAAGTTTTTCAGTTAAAACTCCACAAAGGTGCTGGGTGTTCCTAATGGCACTTAAGCTTGGTGTGTTCAGTAAGCAATCACTAAAGAGAATAATAAAGAACTGTAAGGTTTAGTGGGACATTGCCATGTGTTGATTACACAAAAGAGGCAATATCACAATATGAATAAATTAGAATTTAGATTAATATTGCTAGAGGACTCAGCTGAGCGGGGGGGTGGGGGAGACCAGCATTCGTCAAAGAACTGAGGGCAGCGGTAGGTATGTGACCTACATAGACGCACACAGACCCAACTTTGAGCTTTTCACTCAGTGAATGGAGTCTGCTCTCACAAACCTAGTCCCTGCCGATGTGCAGACAGCAGAGAGGAACTCGTGTGGAATGAGAAAAAGCCTCAGTCAACCCTAGAGTGAAAAGGCACTTCCATGCCAGAAGACTGAAATATCACGAGAAATGTTTATTCATGACGTGGTGGTGGTGGGGGGCGTTACAAGCAGGGTCAGTAAAGCATCTTTTCCAGCCCAGATAATTAAGTCTGAATGTGTCTGTTGTTGTAAAGGGGAGTTGAAAACAAAGGAAACACATACATGGTATGTTTTTCCCAGGAGAATAACTGCATAGCTCAGCAGAAAAAGAGGTTTATTCTACTAGTCTGCATTTTTGCATAGTTTTACTCCCTTGTGGATGTGGTGGATTCTAAACAGTGTCCTTACATCTTGGCTTGCCACCTTCCTCTCAGTTCCAGTTCCTGTCTGCTAACAAAGGCCTCTCTTCCCAGCCTTGCCAGCTGCATTGGTGGGGTGGGTGCGAGGGGGGTGGAGTGTCAGTCTCTGCCTGACACAGTGGAAATGCACAGAGGCATGCACTGTTTCACGAACCAAAATAACACCAATGCTGGCATGACAAACCAGCCCAAAGCCAATAACAGACTGAAAACCCACAACAATGTCATTGTGAGTCTAATGAGCGACAGTAACACTAATGCCAGCTTCACATGTTAAGTGTTGAGCACTGTGCTGAGCTGAGTGTATATTATTACTATGGGGAGCTGAGGGTTCAATCCCAGGGTCGTGTCACACCATGCAGAGTCGTGTCTTGGTCCGATTTTCCGTTTTCAGTCCATTCTAAAAGTTCAGCCAAATTCAACTTTGACATACCCAACGCTAACCTCTGCGAGAAGCAAACGACAAGATAGCTGAAAATAGCTATATGTGACATGAGCAGACATTACACTACAGAACAGAACAGACAATCAGAGCATGTATTGAAAACTTTACGGCGGTATACAACTCAATACTGAACACTCAGTGAAACACTCAGTGCTTATTATGTGAAACTGGCCTAATGTGAGCTAACAAATCACAATGACTTTGACACTGCTATATTTGACAAAATAGTTTTTAAATGCAATTAAATAAAAACAAAAATGATTACAAGTATTCTTATAAACATTACCTTTTAAAAGATATTTCAAATAACATTTACTAAAAAAAAAAAAAAGTTACAATACAATAATGAGTCCTGTTGTTACAAAATAAAACAGACTGACAGGTAAATAAAGTAAGATTAAAAAGCACAATTTAGAATTAATCTCATACTATATAATCAGGTGAGGAAAATAACATGTTCAGTAAATTGCTTTAATTAAGTTGTTTCTTATACTGTATCAAATTTGCTGTTTCATTTTCATAAAACTTTAGTTTCCTGTGCTTTACCTGTGTGCAGTTGCCTGGAGGGACCCATGTGACAAAACTAGTGTCCACAGATACAGGCGCTGTTAACAACTTCAAAGTTTCACTTGGCGCATGGTTCTTTGTGTGGTTTGAGACTGTGAGCGTTGTCCTTCTCCAAGGCTCAGACTGAATGTTCTGCTTTCTATGGCTCTTGTGTATATATAATACTACTGTTCTGTATATATCCCTGTAAATATAGCTTTTTGTTGTCTTGTGTTGAGCCCCCACTCGTGTATGAGCCACTGGTGAAAGACTTTAACGTATTAGTGTCCTATTTGACAGCACAGCGTGACACAGAGAAAGGCTCAGATATAGAAAGAGAGATTTAGGTATACACATGCATAAGAGACAGCCAGAACAAGTGATAGAGGTGTTAATCTACACAGGCTCTCAAACACACATGCACACACCCGCCATCTCATACACAAAGACGTATGTCTGCCAGGACGACAATATGATTCAAGCAGCCCAGATGCACCTGGGCACTGTGACAGGAGGGACTCTTATTTTGAAGCAGCCGTCGCTGATTGCTTTGCAGGGGGAAAAGGGAGAGAGAGAGAGGGACAGGAGGAGGTGGAGGAGGAGACGGACGAGACGCAGGGATAGCTTGAGCTCAGCTTAGGTCGCGGAGCACACGCCGGTTGCTGCGTCCAGACAGAGAGAGGAGGCAGACGCAGGCTCTCAGACGGCGGCTGCTCTGGTCGCCATGGCTGCGGGGCGCCAGGGACGGGGTGAGTGCGTTGGTTTGGAAGTGTGCGTGTGCGTGTGTCTGCAAACGTAGCAAATGGCTCAGCTAAAGGAGACAGGTCCTGTTCACCAAGACCCCCCCCCCAACCCCCACTCCCTCCCAAAGCTGCATTTATAGCCATCTCACCCATTTGAACTGTTTTACCATGAATCCCATAGACAAAAGCAGGTCTGTCACCATCCACATGCATACATATGTCTGCGAGCATCCACTGCATATGAATTTGTGTCTACACATGATGATTATCTTTTTGCATGTCTCCTGTTTGTGCATGTCAGTGTCTATCTGCTTGTGTATTGTAACATATACTGTATTTCTACATATATATGTGTCCTTCTGTGCATCTCTTTTTGTGCATGTGTGTCTGTATTTCTCTGGGCATGTGTGTTTGCAGGTCTGCTCTAACATGTATACATGAGTGTTTGCTTTTGTGACTGTGTCATTGTGCATCTGTATGAATATGTGGATGTCTATACATGTATGCATGTGCCTCTGTGCAGCTATGTATGTATGCACAAATTTATAGCTGTGGCTGTTGCATGTGCATGAACCATGTGAATATTTGTATATGCTGCACTGTTGCACACGTGTCCCTTGTCAATAAGCCTGTGTCTTTGAGGAGTCTGTCTCACCTCTGTTGACACGTGCATCTTTGAACTGTCACAAACCACCGACTCAACGTAAATCCCAGGAATGGCGCGATAATCCAAGTTCACCGCGGTCTTTCCCTCCCCTTGGCTGGCCAGTGGGGGTTGGGCCTGAACTGCTTTCCCACCTGGGGTCTGGTGTTGTTGTCAGTCTCAGTTTTGGCACCTTGTCACTGTACTGATCCATTTGTTTCTGTGAGCCCTCAGAGTTCTGCATGCTGGCAGTGTTGTGACACAATGAAATGAAACGAGTCCCCAGGTTTTGACTCTGAACTGCAGCCGAGTTACGTAACAGAGATTCAGACACGCTACTATGAGATCTGTGCTTTGGCAATCTGACAGGAAGATCTTGCCAAGGATACTGTTGATGTTTTGACTACCAAGCAGCAAAAAGCGCTTGAGGCATTTTAGCATCTACATGTGGGAGACTATAGGGGACATATGCTAGGATAGTTTTGCTCACCTTTGATTCGTGTTGATGGTGATTTCATTCAGCCTGGCTGCTTTGAAAAGATGGGTTTGACCCAAACCTCTTGGGTAACTGAAAACAATGTAGTCTGTTTTCTTGGCGCCAAAGTTTCCAGGCGTGAGAAAGAGACCCTCATAAAGGAGGTAATGTTTAATACCAGGGGTTCTTGCCTCACTGAGAGAGCTGGTTTTTGTTCCTTATTTCATCAAGTTATCAAAGTGCAGCAGAGTGAGTCACAGAGGAACCAGCCGGTAGACGGCGAGTTATCATGTCAAAATAGGCTGTTAATGAGGTAAATCGGAGAAAGCGGGCACTGTGAGCCTCTTTAGTCATACTGTGACCCTCTGTTAAGGGTTTGTTCTAGCAATTACACTGACTCTCTGTACTTAAACTACGACCTTGTGTAACAGTCTGTTATAGCAGTTATTCTGACTCTGTAGTAATATGGTGACCCTGTGTAACAAGCCTGTTCTAGCCGATACACTGACTCTCTTTACTCATATTGTCATATTATGTAAAAGCTTAGTTTTAGCGGTTACATTGAACATTTGTAGTTATGCTATGGTTTATTTCAGTCATGCTGCTCATATGGTCAGATGTGACACTCTGTTGCAGCATTATGCATATTTTTAACCTCTGTGGTAGCCCTGAAAATGGTCACAGACTGTTGCACTGGTATTCTGTACACCATGATTTCTTTCTGTGTATTAGAGATGCATTCCAAACACAGGGATTGACTGTCTAACTCTATAGGAGCTCTGCACATGCAGACACACCAACACTTTACAGATACACCATGTTTTTGCAGTGTCTTTTTGCATACATGCACAACTGCACACTGCAAGTCCCCTTAATTAGATTGTGACTTTACAGTTGCATATTGAATCCATGTAGTAATGATGCTTATCTCATTAAATTCCCAAACTAGCATGGGCGTACCAGACACTAAATTCCACAGCACCTGCATATCAGTGACTGTTTGGAGCTGTAACATTGCTAGCTTCAGGCTTTAAATCTCCATTTTCTTGTCTCTGTCATAAAAATTGACCTTCATTCACTAATAACCTGATTATGTACACTTTTCCCTGTTTAATTTTTCTGACGTCACAATTTGTTTGCTTTCCTTAACTTTCAGAATAAAAACAGAAGCAATGCTTCCAGTAATCGTGAACCTGGTTAAGAAATAACAATAAATAAACAAGCAAACATCTCAGACAAAATAACCATCTGAGTTTTTTATATTTTGAGCAAATGACAAAAATCTGAGTTGGCGTCAGGGGAAGAGAGGTCTTTTGGGCCCAGTGTTCAGTCCCTCGGTTCAGTTGGAGCAGTTGGAGAACACGTACCAGCGCTGTCAGTGGGCATTCGTGGCACAGAGGGTGGTGTTGTTGAACCACATAGTTAACAGCACAGGGGTAACCTGGGATAGCGGCTGGGTCAATGAGGAGAAGGAGCGAGCATAGCTGTGGATGGTCGTGTGGAGCTTTGGTTTTGTATCGCATGCTGTAGTTATGATGTAATACCCTGCAACAGAGGTTTCTCCTGTGAAAGGAAGAGCCATCATGCACTAGACTTCATGGTTTATTCATTCATTTGCTCAGCACCCGCCGTCATCCACAAACTGAGGTCTGAGGTCCAGTGAGCTTCTGTACCTGTTGCTGGAATGCTGGCTAAATAGGTCTGTGTCAGATACTGGATAGGCTCTGCCCTATAGAACTGTGAGTCAGGTATGCACCTTCAAGACAAGTTAACCTATCATTTTTAGGTCAATTCAATGTTGTTTTGTTCACTAAGTGTGAAGCTACCTGCCTCCAGGGCCTTGTCCAGCTTTTGAGAACAAAGGCCCGAAGTGTCATCTAGAACCCATGAGCTAAAGTTAATTTTTTTAATTAATCCCAGAGCTTTGCAAAATAGCAAATTGTCCCAGACGTGACTGATATAGCAGGACTAAGGAGGACCTTTTCGTATGCTGAACTCAATACATCGCAAAAGCTAAATCAATGGAAAAAGTAAATACCATATACCATAGATATTGCCTAAAACATGATGATCTGAATGTTGATCTGTTCTGACAGATATACTGATTAATGAATTATACCATAATCCTTTAATCAAGCAGCTTGAATGACAAGAAAGGAGAGAATGGAAACAACCCCTTTAGCACCATCAATATTTTCCTCTCATTTGATGGAGTTGGATTTTAATTAGACATAATTTTTATTACCCAGAATACCAAATATAGCCTATAACACGCACACGCGCACGCGCGCGCTGAGTCATAAATATGCACACAGCCAGGACATGCACTGATGCTGCAGCTCATTATCATGCACACACTGCTTTTTGTCCTCTCCTTGAGAAATTGCGTGGCTGCTCTCTGAGAGCATGAGGTGAACCCAGGCCTTTGCATTGAGAGGTAAAGGGCTTGGCCTCCAGCTGGGGTTTTACTCTGCCACTGAATGACCTGAACCGCGGACTACAAACAATACAAATACAAACACTATCCATGGCTGGCATTAGATGGAACGGCTGCAGGCTTGCTTTCAGAGGAGAGAGGAGCCCCCTGTCACCCCTCCCCCTCTGTGCTCTCAGTTGCCCTTACTGGCTGCATCTCTCTCTCACTGACTGTGTCTCTTCTCATGACCCCTCCTTCTCTGTATTCTATAGTTCGTATTGGCTGCATTGATCTCTGTCTGGATCACTCTAATTCCACTAACCCCTCCTGCTCTGTGTTCATTGGCCTTATTGGCTACATTTGTATCTTCCTTTCCATGATTTACACTTTCAACGCAGGTTTCCTGTTTTAGATATATTTCTTTACAAGGTCCTGCACACACACACACACACACACACACACACACACACACACACACACACACACACACACACACACACACACAAACACA
>JABJVR010008289.1:0-10769 GCA_025773905.1 Chitala chitala | reverse complement strand
GTGTGTGTGTGTGTGTGTGTGTGTGTGTGTGTGTGTGTGTGTGTGTGTGTGTGTGTGTGTGTGTGTGTGTGTTGAATTAAAGAAATATATCGGATATATCCAATTATTCCTTTAATTCAATTAACAGATAGTTTCTACAGGTTAAACCCGAATTCAACTTTTATGACTAGTTGATTAACGCTAATGTTTGCAGTCTAATATCTTTTAAACAACATACAAAACCGCTTTTCAATAAAAACACAAATATCATTCTAACTTCGGAAACATAACAACTGCTCTTACAGGAATCAAATACTCACCGCACCGTTACTGAACACTGAGTTATAATCACTATGTGTAAAATATTAAGTGAAGACCAGACATTTATTCATGAAATATTAAGTAATGCCGTTCTGCACACATGTACATTACATAGCAAATGAATCACACCAAAAGTAAATAAATGCGTCCAGTTAAAATTTCCACACTATCCTGACGAAAAGCATGCCTTACATCGGTGTGTTCTCGTTATTGATACATGTGTTAAATGCATGAAATTTATTGTTTTCAAAACGTTTGACAATTTTGTTCTGCACGATGTGTGATTCATGTTTTGGACTATAATTTTTAGTGAACATTACCCGTTACATTAGTGATTCGTCTTTAAAAAAAACACAAAATATACGTTTTTTAAAATTAATACCACATTCAGTAGCCCAATAGAACCGCATCGATTAAACTGGTGAAAAAAGGTAGACATATGATCACGCAAAAGTCTAATATGCAACTGAAATGCTCAATGAAATGCAAAGAACGCAATTAATTACAACAACGTTATCACAAGTTTTCTTTTTTTTACCTTCACATAATTTGTCCAGGTGAACAAAATCCTTGCGCGTCAGGTATTGGACAGTCCTGCGTAAATCCAACCTTTATGCACTACAGCAAATTATTGACAAGAATTAAAAAGTGAAAAAAAAACAGTGTAAACGCGTTTAGTTTTTCCCCCTAAGCGATAGTAATCCAGGCACCTTTGGACAGTTTTCAGTTTTATAAAGCAAAGGGTGGTCTTATGTAAAGTGCTCTTTCCTGCATGCGGCTGAGATTACTTCTGTCGGCGATGTCTTCCTCAAGTGTGTGTGTGCATATTTATGAAACGTCTCTTTAGTAGCCTATATCACGTGTTTCGATGTGCCTCTGATGGGAGTTATATAGTCGTACAGACCAGTACACGAGCGCATGCAAGGAATTGATCTGCATGCAGGAAGCCAATAAATGAAACAAACTTTGGAATCTTAGATGTCCGGCGCGAAAACATGTTCTATATATAGCAGGAGAGCCGATATTGCGGAGCTACTCAATGCGGCGCGGAAGGTAGCAGCCCTTCAAGTGTTCCGTTTAATAAAACGAAAATATTTGCTACAAGAACACGTTATTCACTTATTATGGGAAAATATTTAACATTGTCTGACGCTCGCAATGAAAACAACCCTCAGGCCAGTTTTTGTGCCACCATATGATTATACATGATTTAACGCTCATTTCGTTTTATTTTATTGATTTTTATTTTGTTGGGAAGAGCCGCAGAAACAATACACTCCATGTTATAAGTTACGAAGGGTGCTTAAGGGCTACTGTTTCTGTATTAGACGTGCCTTATTTCAGTTCTGTCCCGCCGCCCCACCCAAAAACACATTATTTTGTAATATTTATGACAGGCAGTGGTTTTACCAGTTGGTCACTGCACAGGTGACCTTTAATGTCGTGATTCTTTGAGTTGGACACTGATTAAATGATGTATACTTAAACAAAACCAAAAGACGGAGTTAAGATGTCACAAATATATAAAGCCCCTTACTACTCGTTTGAATACGTGTTTGATGTCAACATCTAAGATATTTCAACAAGTCTGCAGAAGTCAGCATCTTTGTAGTGAATTAAACGTGGCACAAGCGACAGAGATGCTTTACAACCGTAAGGGTACCACATCACCGGGTGAACAAAGCGTAAACTCTGTTTTGAGTAAAACCAGCAGGGGGTATAATAGGTAAGGCTTTGAGGTTTACTTTATAAAAACGACAGTACTGCAGTAATTACATGTCAATCAATACACAAAGGTTCACACAATTCAAAAGTCAAGAGGGTGGCTGTACATGGTGTACATGTACAGAAACAATCATGTGTATTTGTATAAAAAGTAATGTAAAGGTATACTACACCGTAAAGTCGAAAGTGACGTTTAGTCCACTTTACTTGAATACATAAAGTACCTTTGCTTAGAATCTTTAAGGTAATCTGTTTCCATGCACCTAAGTAAAGTCAACTAATTAGATTTTAAAGTGTTAGTTTGCAGTATGAAAAGTGATGCATAAGTAGTGAAACTACGTGGTGCATGTAAACCAGGAGACAAGTTCGGTTTGCGTAACGCCAAAAGAAAACCGTAGAATAAGAATCGGTATTTTCAATTGGTATTTTCAGTTTACAAATGAGGGATTTCAGTTGTCATAAATATATATCCTCTTAGTCAGCAGAAGTCAGCATCTCTGTAGTGAATTTAAATGTGGCACGAGCGACATAGATGCTTTACAACTGGAGGACACCACATCACAAAGCGTATGAAACAAACACTGGAACCGTTCACACACAGGAAGACGTCCATCATAAAATAGAAAGAAGGATGTGGTGTAGATAAGGTCATTAGGTAAGCAGTAAGATAATGTGGCATTAATGTGAAAGTAAAATAACTACGAAAATCGAATATTCCGTGGTGACATTTGTACACAAAACCTCTTTTCCCATGACTTTGGTCAGAATTAGGCCTCCTGGTGCACAAGCGCACAACCTATCACGTGTAACGTGCCGCTATATTTCAGTCGTTGAACTTCCAGTACGTATGTCATCAACTTTTAAATGAACACAAAGCTGCACCTTTTCTTGTCCTGTGTACACATCGAGACATGCCTCCTCAGATGAAACTGACGTGCTACTGTTAAAAACAACTGACAAATTCACTAACGTATACGTATGTAAGTCTTCGGACATGAAGTGCGCCGTGTGTCAGTATATAAAAACCATTTCAAAACGAACTTTAATTCAGCAGTGGCATCGAAGAGCACTTTTCGGTTGCAAAGTGTTGTCTCTTAGTCATGATACATTTTATGACTGAAAAAGCGGAATAGTTTTGTGAAAATTGTAGAATTTTGTACAAATGTTTCCGTGCACATATGACAGTCAAATAACACTGCAGTTTGTGAGTGTGCATAATACCCCTTCATCAACCTCGTCATTATGCTGAAATGGAAATGATGGACTTGATAAAATCACTTGCTCATGTACTTCCGTGACTCTTTCTCGTGGTGAAGCCAGTCTAACATGCTTCACGTTTAATAAAAGTTTCTTTTTCAAGTTGACTTGTTCAGGTGCCATTATCAGCCGGTTATGCAGAGTGTGCGAGAAATCAGAAAGCCTGCGAAACAAGCGATTGCCCACTTTTTCCACTATAGCCTGTTAATGGCCTGCCACTCGAAGCTGGAGCACATGCAAATGAGTGTAACGAAAATGTGTTGCGTGAATTACAGTAGAACGTGAGCTCGAATCCCGGCGTGCTAAATGATTCTGATGCCTTCAAATGACTTGAACGCAGAATGCTGAGGTTGTGTGATCCTTTATAGCCTTAATACGTTCCCAGAATGTAAAATGTTTGGCGTTACAATATAGGTAAAAAGTTATAGCTCATTTGAAAGCTGTTTATCGTATTTTCACGTGTTGTCGATGTGCAAAGCAAGTCATTATGACACCAGTTGTGATCACAAGCGATGGATAATGCAAAAATTTAAATGGATCATATGGTTTACAGTTTGTGTGGACATTTGTTCTCAAATGTCCACTCAAAGTTTGTGTTATTTCATTCTGTTCCATTTCTCTGCAGCCTACTGACAGGTTGCAGTGACCTGTCTGTTTGTACTGTGCTTTCTATTGGTTGAAATATGTTAGTGACAAGAGCAGAAATAAATTAAAAACTGATGCTGATATAAAGTCTGCCATTTGCTGGCACCCCCTTCAGTGAATATAGAAGGCTACAACATAATGTAATATATATGAATAATATAAAAATACAACACACAAAACGACACCTGAAGCTGTCAGCGTGACAAAAACACTGAATATAAAGATGGCGAGAGTCAAACTGTCTTATCTGCTAGTGGCTTTTGGTGAAACGAAAGAAGGAAAATGTTCAGTGTTTATTTTTGAGAAAGCAGTTCAGCCAACGCTGAGACACGCTGTGACGCGAGTATCGCACACCGCCATCTGGGTGTCACTAGCGGAACATCGTATCCTGGTTTATCTCCGAGCTACCTCACGCTGCCTCATCTCATTAACAGGCAAACTGCTTCACAACACAAATGTCCACAAGTTCGACCGGCGTCTCCAGGAATGAGTCAGCCGCGAGTGGGAAATCGGGGATTTAACGGGACACATGGGCAGAAAAGAGACTTGTGTTGGGAGGAGCGTTGTCAGACGAAGCCCGCGTTGAAAATTTTAGATGCTGGTCTGTTCTTATAACTAGTCTTGGCCTTGTACATATTTATGGCCAGAAATCAAGCTAACGTGGCTTTACGTATTTTTGTCTTCACGCCAACTTCCTAATACTGTATTTAACAGTGTGTCAATCTTACAGCAAAGGAAAAAAACAAGACAAGACGCCATCCTCCACATAAATTAATACTTGCCCCCTGATAAGATGTAATCATTCAATCATCGTCTGCATTATGAACTTCACTGTCTTTCCACCTCTTCCACCTCCCTCTAATTGATAATTAGGGATCCAATATAAGCACGCTGCCAACTAATTTTAAGCGACGTTATAAAATTGCTTTTGTTCGTCAGGCAGAACTTTGGAAAGCCAAAAGCTTCACAATTCTTCCTCTGTGTAGAACAACTTTCAAAGCCTAAAATCAATTTCTACTCCTTCATTAGTTTCTCCCACGTCAACGAGTAAACAATGAGGTAACAGATTTACTGCAAGAGAAATGAAAAGTTAGAAATTCCACAAATAGTCACAAACAGTCATGTTGCGTCTGCTTCTCAAAGTTCCAAAGTTTTAAAGCCTTGCCACATTCCTTTTAGAACTTGTTTTACATTCTTTTAACAGGTCATATGCAGTCTTTTATTTTTCAGTACAGTTTAATTTCACCAGTAACAGTTACAGCACAGCTCCATACCTCCCAGCATTATTTTTCAACCCCACAAAACACACAGCAGACAACACATATATCTCTGTGTTTACTGTGCTTGTTTCACATATAGGTCTTTACCAAAAAGCATCTGAAGTTCATACCATTTTACTGAATGCAAGAAATTTTTGTGGTTGGATTGTACTTATGGGAACAATCAAGCCAATCATTTGACATACCCCATAGCTCGGAAAGGCTTCCTGGACCAGAATATTTGTGATGTAATTAAAGGAGGCACTTCAAATTACTCCATATTATATGTTTCATAGTTTCACCGCGAAACCAAACAATAATATGCACAGAAACAGTGTGCCACAGTAGCGGGTGCTGCACCCAGAGGAAGTGGAACTCGCTCCATTGTTGACCACACATCCTTCCAGGCAGGAGGATTAGACCACTACCCACCCAAGTCCCCAGCTCAGGGAATTTGTCAGTGTTGTCCTGTCTTCAGGGGAAGGCTCAGCTGTGATGGGCTCTCATACGTTCAATGATCTACATTACACTTTCTTCTTCAAAACACCCACAGGTCACCTCAATCAGCACATATGCATCAATCCATATAATTCGAGTCACAACACCAATATAACTGGCACTGCACCTGCTGGGGGCTGAGCTCACATCTGAACGCCATGTCTAAATTACTATGCAGCAAGATTAGTTTGCTACACCACAGATTTCGTTCCCTTGCTCAGAACACCAGTTAATCTCTTGCCCTGACTCCAGGGGATGACATCACTGTTGTAGCAGACCCACGTATGTCAGCACTTGAGAAATTAATGATGTGTGTGTTTTATGAAAGTTCACGTTGCAGTCATGCAGGTCTGACTCAGTGTCAGTGACAGAGAGAGCTGTAAACTAGCAGTGCGTTTGGGCTTTTCTGTTCCCATCATATTCTTGAGTAATTCAAAAACAAGAACATGAAATAGTTATTTTCTGGATCAGTGAATGGTATCAGTCATCTCACGCTAAAAAAACTGCAAGGACTAACCAAATGTTTGCATAAACGCACCGTCGTCACAGTCATGATGATCTTTGTGTCCGAACGGCACAAAGCTTCAACGTTGCAGTGATTTGTAAGCCGCTTCTGTAACCACAAAGGATGTTGGAAAATAATTACATATTTAAACTACATTTAGAACACTCAACATTTATTGTGCTGTAATCTACTGTACTACATACATATATGTGTCTGTACATGTTTTGTGGGACATTTATGCTTGACTAATACAATGCAACTTTAGAGTAACACATAGTAAACAGTACAAATTTAATATAATAGCTGTGTGTATTTGGATCAATCAAAACTATCAAAAATCTTTGTCGAAATTACATTTATACTACTCATAAGTGGGAAAAATACACCTGACAATTAACTATTTCTTGATGTGCAAAAGAAAATTGACAATTAATGGTAGATCTTCTGATGCAGATGTTGCTGTGTGGTGAAAATATGCAGAATTGGAAACAATGGTGCAAAATTTTGAGTCTGCCACATTTCAATACAATGTGACATGAATAGATAGTTATGTGGTTTTCCAAATTTCACATTAAAATTGCTCTTTTTTCATTTATATGTATGAAAGGAAGATTGATCTTGTCAGTAGTGAAAAATTAGGATTTGAATGAACTTGTTTGAAGTTTCTTCATGGAGTGGCATTTTTAAATTTGCATCTATGGTTACATAAAAAAAAACATTGCCCAAATGTTGTATAAATGTTATTACTTTGCTAAAGTTAATCAGAAGTTAAAATTTTTTTTAATGTACAAAACAATATCCGTTCTCTTCTCTATACCACCTTATTCAATTCAGGGTCACGGGAAGCCTGGAGCCCATCCCAGGAAGCACAGGGCGCAGGGCAGGGAACACCCTGAGCGGGGTGCAGGGCAGGGGACACCCTGGGCGGGGCGCAGGGCAGAGAACACCCTGGGCGGGGCACAGGGCAGGGGACACCCTGGGCGGGGCGCAGGGCAGAGAACACCCTGGGCAGCGTGCCAACCCACCACAGGGCAACAAAACAATGTACATTTCATTAATTGTTATCACTTTTACTCCCATATTCTGCAAATGTTTTATATAATTTTTTTTTTTTGGGGGGGATGGCAAGCAAGGATATTCAGTACCAGATTAATTCTGTGCTATATTTATGAAATTTACTGACACCATCATCCATCAAAGCACCCTGGGAACACCTCTGCCCAGTATCCACACAGATGACATTTTATTATGATTAAATGAAGTGAAATACTTCCCAAAATAACCTATTTTTCTTAATGACTGGTTTTCAAATTTAGACAAAATAATTAACAAATTCTATTGTACAATTTTAAAACCTAGAATTATTCCTAACAACCCAAGAAACCCAAACACCTACATGGAATACCGGCGTTAAATTTCTGTAATTATTTCTTTGACAGGATAATTACAATATGTAAACATCTGTCAACTCCTCAACACTGACACTTGTAGCATGAACAATATGTCTGCTTGGAATGATTTATCTACAGTATATTTTCAAAGGAAATTCCCCCTTAACCACAGCAGCGGAGTTGAAGAATATTAAAAACCAAGCCAAAAACATATCCCATAACAAGTCTAAACAAAACAGAATGACCAATATTTATCACTTAACATTCACAAAACAAAATTTTAAATTCTGTATTACTTGTCAACTCATTGTTAAAGAACACTACAGATTAAATGTGTGAGAAATTCAAAATAATAAGAAAAATCTCTCATTGACTAAAAATTTTGCTGCATCCAAGCATGCAATAATAGACGTAACTTAAATACGTATGTTTTATTTAAACCAACCATAAAAACAAAACTCCAAACTAAAAATTGTGCAAGTTGGATAATTAGACATATTCATGCAGAGAAGAGTGGAACATGCTCATTTAAAACACCACTCCCTTTTGGTGGAACTGCTTATCTAGTTAATGACACACCACACCTGACGCAGGTGGTAAAAGGTAGGGCTTTCTAAGGCACTGGGATGACACCAAAACAAACTCTCACCGGGACTGCAGTTACATGGTCAGGCAACACAGCTTCATCAGTGCATCTGACAGCCAACTGTGGCTTTCAACTATGCGAGGAGAAGTCCAGCCACAGAGATCTTTGCATGTGTAGATATAAAACATTAACGCTGTGGGTGTTGTGAAGCTGAGTGGCTGGGGCCACATGCTGTCATTACCCAAGCCATGCAGCAGGGGGTTGTTTGTCATTACGGGATGACAGCCATCTCAAACCTGCTGTTTTCTGTATAGTGTATTATTAATATATTATACAATAAATAATATTAATACATATTTATGGCATGTAGTGGCGTGGTGGTTAACACTGTTGCCTCCCACCTCTAGGCCTAGGGTTCAAGTTCTGCCCTGGGTCTGCGTGTGTGCAGTTTGCATGTTCTCCCTGTGCTTGGTGGGTTTTCTGGTTTCCTCCCACAGTCCAAAGACATGCAGGTTAGGTTGATTGGTGTGTCTCAATTGCCTGTACTGTGTGTGTGCCCTGTGGTGGGTTGGCACCCCATCCTGGGTGTCCCCTGCCTTGTGCCCTATGTGTTCAGGGATGGACTCCAGGCTTCCGCGTGACCCTTAACAGGATGAAGCGGTATAGACAATGACTGACTGAATTATGGCATAACTGTGTTTATGCACAGTAAAACGCAGAAAGGTCTAAACTGTAAATACTTACACATACTCAGAATGCAAAGTCAAAACTTGTTTCCTTCATTTTCCAGGAAGTTTTTTTTTTTTTTCATGCCCCCTCCCAGATTGTTGTGTTATGAAGTCAAAATGTAATCAAAACATTCACTGATTATTATAAATTGAAAAGGAAAAGAAAAAGACAATTTTTCATTTTCACAGAAGAGTTAATGGTATGTGTGGTCCACGAAGAAATTATACCAGTTTCAAGCACTTATCATTAACTGCTGAAACGTCTTTGGATTAGTCTTGTGTCTTGTTCTCTTGTGAGCTTTACCTGTATTTCTTTATGTTCCATTTTGTTTACGTAGCTGAAAAATTTTCACTGCAATACAGTTTTTGTATTTTTTTTTCCCCCCAGGTCAGACGGGACCTAATGATCAGTCTTTTTCTACCTCAGATCATATACATCATTTGTGTAATTTTGAAGTGTACTGCATGTGCATTTTTCAAAGGTGCTGAAGCGTATTCATAATGACAAGCTGGAGTGATGTCTATGCATGCCCCTGAGGACAGGGAGAATTTACAAAAGAATGCAGGAAGTGAAGCTACACCTCTTTCACGGTGGTGTACGGCAGACCTTTGCTGGTGGTAAGTGTAACACCAGGTTCCAAACGGTGCTAAGTAAAACCAGAGTCATGCTACCAAGCATCCAGCCATGTACATTACATTTATTCATTTAGCACATGCTATTATCCATAGTGATTTACAACATTTTATGTACATACATGCTCTGGTGATATTGGCTCTCTGCATTTAGCCGATCCACCAGGGGACCAGTAGGCAGTCACACATGGTGCCTGGGGACCTAGTGTTTGAGTATCAGCTGGCAACTGGGCTGGGATTCAAACCAGGAAATTTCTGCATCCCAGCCTCATGTTCTACCCATTAAGCCACCAGACTGCTGATGGAGTATTGGGGAAGTAAATTAAAAAGCCATTCTTTCTAGTCCATATGAACATGTGCTGTGTGGATTATCAGCATAGCAACACTGATCATGTGACCACACAAAATGCATGAGATGCAAAGCGCGGTCGGGTGAAGGGGAGATAGTCAGGAACTGGACCCAGAGAGGACTCTGCTGGCACAAGGACAAAACTTGGGCATCTGCCTTTATATAAACACCATGGACCTCTGTCCTTAGATACAATATTTAAACAACCCCAAAAAATCACAGCAACAATTTTAATTGTAAGCTGCTTCAAAAAATAAAAATTTAAATAGTGTAACGTACTGTACACACATAATGGACTAATACAAGACATTTTGTGCTTAGCTTTAAAAACACCTTCCAATGCCATTGCTAGTTTTCTGACTAATAGTCGCCATAGTAAGAAAAACAGTAATGGGATAACAGCAAAGAGCCAGTAGGGGCAGGCTCTGAACACCACGTTTGGCTTTTATGGTCCCCTCTTCAAGGGGAACACAGGCGTTCCAGAGACAGCAGATTTCTTTGCAATGTTCAGGGTGCATAAACAAAACAGGCACCCCGTGTGACGCCCCGACATTCTAGACAACGTTTTGCTCACATTTCCGCTGTCATGGCAACCACGACCAGATCAGATGTGCTGCTGACAGAGTGTAAACACAGCACGGAGAAGTGAGCCATGCCAGCGGAAGGAAGAGCAAAGGTGCTTGGGTCCGTGGGTGGTTCCTGACAGCCCTCTGCCTTCTGCTGCAGGTGAAGTCACACCTGGGAAGCACCATGGTCATCACATCTACCAAAGCGGCAGTGACTGAGCACCAATTCAGTCTTTACGGCTAGCGTAGTTAATAATTTAAAAAAATTTATTTACATATACAGTGTATATACACACACACACACACACACACACACATACATACATA
>JABJVR010008288.1:0-10769 GCA_025773905.1 Chitala chitala | reverse complement strand
ATTTAAGAATTGCTACCAAGAGTATAAGCATAAAGGCCTCATTCTCTTTTCATTTCATTGGAGACAGAGAAACAGAGAGAGAGAGACAAACAGAGAGGGGGAGAGACAAACAGAGAGGGGGAGAGAGAGGGAGAGAGAGAGAAACAGAGAGGGAGAGAGAAAGAGAGAGACAAACAGAGAGGGGGAGAGAGAGAGGGAGAGAGAGAGACAAACAGAGAGGGAGAGAGGAGGAGAGAGAGAGACAAACAGAGACGGAGAGAGGGGGAGAGAGACAGTAAGAAAGGGAGAGTACGAGAGACAGAGAGCGAGGGAGAGAGAGAGAGAGAGAGAGAGAGAGAGAGGGAGAGAGCGAGGGAGAGAGAGAGAGAGAGAGAGAGAGAGAGAGAGAGAGACAGCAAGGGAGATAGTCAGTCAGACAGACAGACAGACAGACCTGCAGTGAGGAAACCAGAATGCTCAGATACTGACAAAGAAATAAACAGCACACATGCCCGCACTTAAAAACCCAGTACAAGGAAGCACAGACCAGAGACTATAAAACCACAAAATGACATCCTAAGGGCTCAAAGGTATTGACAAAGAATAAAGAAAGTAAAGAAATAAGTGTAGCAAAATGTATAGAAATAAACATAAAGGGAAACATATAAAAATACACAACAGAGAATAAAACAGACACTTTTTGTGAACAGCTGAGGGTGATCGTCCTTTAAATTAAGGTCAAAAATCAAAATGGGTGGAATAGTGCATTTTTTCTGAAGGGAGTCATCTTAGGTCTGATTCACTTACAAATAGAGTCCTCATTTGCTCAAAAATGCAGCAAGCTGACAGCTTGTGGGAAGAAAATATCCTCGATTCTAGACCAGGTTAGCCTCCCGATAATGTGATGAACAGATACTGATTCTGATGATGAAGTAGTTTGCACACAGGCACCGAAAAGAGCGTAAGACAACACGAAAAGAGAAACGGAGGTTTCTTCTGAATCTTTAAGATTTTATGGATGAAGATTTTATGGATATAACACAAGCTCCTCATTTCTCAGGATGGCCACGAAGCTCCTGAGGCTGCAGAAGGGGCAAGCCGGGCCGGCCATCGCCGTGGAGAAGGAAATGGATGAGACCGTGCAGGAGCTGGAGACCCGAGTGGCCACCCTGGAGAGCCAGAGGGAGGTGCTGCAGAGCAAGCTGAACCTGGCCAGGCAGCAGGTCCTGGACCTGGGTGCCAGGAGTCAGTCTCACCCAAGAGGTTAGGGACATGCTGATGGACCTAGTGAATCACACCACAGGGCCAACAGAAGGAGACGGACCACTGTGCGTCAGCAAGGGATGGATAAATAAGAACAGCTCAGCAGAAAAGGGGTTAAACTCTCAACTTCTGAGTTTCTGCCTTAATAATGAGCTACATATACACGATTAAAGGCTCAGTTTATAATGAAATGTAAAAGTGCTTCTCTTAAAAATTGAATAGATAACATTGAAACTAACTTTGGACAACGGTGCTGGTAAAACGTTTTGTTAAAAGGCTTTGAACATTTTCTTATTCATGACACCATTTAACATTTATGGACTGAGTATATTGTCTTTGATTAATTTGTATGTCTTCGTATGTGAGTAAAGTAATCGAGTGAACTTCAGATTTTCTGATGTGTTGTATAACAGTAGCTTCACCTGCTGGATCACTGTTTTTTTACCTTTGTCAATGCAAATACGGCCCAATTGTACTGATTATGTTAGGCCGGGCCCAGGGCAAGTCACCAAGGGTTCGACGGGTCACCAGAACGGCACCGCCACGCTATGGAAACAGGTCACGTGCGGAGAGTCGTGAGGAAACGGAGAGGCTGTAAGTGTGTGTGTGTGTGTGTGTGTGTGTGTGTGTGTGTGTGTGAGAGAGAGAGAGAGACAAAGACAAAGAGAGATTTCTTTTATCCTGTTTAGGAAAAGTAAAGCAAAATTTGAGAAGAAAAAGGTGTACAGTTTTAGACTGGGTGTGTGGTAGGTATGAAGACGAAAGGTATACATGAGGTGTAAGACGGTTAGCAGCAGTACGTTATTAAGCCATGCACAATGTAGGAGTCATAAGAGGCTTGTACGTGTTACAAATTAAATGCAATAGAATTTAATTGTATATAGTGTTAAACTTATAAGGGGTGGCATTGTGGCTCACTGAGTAGAGCTGTGTGACCTTGCAACAGTGTGTATGAGGACTCCACACATTTGTAGGGATTTTCCCTACATGCTCCGATTTGCTCCCATAGTAGGAAGACATGCAGCTCAGGTGGGTGCAGGAGTTTAAACTGAACTAAGTATGTGTGAGTGTGCCCTATCACGGGTTGGCACCCAGCCTTGGGTGTATCCTGCCTTGCTCCATATGCCATCTGGGATAAACTCTAGGCCACCTGTCCGAAGTTACAGGCTGGAAACTTAATGAGTTCATGAATTAATTCGCTGAAGTCTAATTGTAGTCACAGCCATGAATGAAATCTGATCTAAACTAATATATCATTTTTGTTCTTTTATTTTATTTTCTGCTCCCTCACTGGAAACAGGCTGCTCATGAATGTGGCTTCCTACAACAGGGCTAACTTTACACAAGGCAATTGTATTAATGTTTGCAGACACAAATAGCCAAAGAACCACATGGTTATCTCTTTGCCCTCCACCTGTGGCCCTGTCTTCACCAGGCCCAGCAGGTCCAGTGGCACTGATGCGCAGAAGTCGACGGTGGCAGATCTGGAAGTGACTGCACAGTCGCTGAGGGACATGATGAGGGTTAGGGAGAGGGAGATGGAAGAAGCCATGAGAGAGTTCAGGAGGCAGCAGGTGGAAGAACACAGGTACCCAAAGCACTGCTTCTCTGCTTCCTAAACACACATGTTCTCCCTGTAGTGGCAAGGGCTCTTCCACTGTGTGTGTGTGTGTGTGTGTGTGTGTGTGTAGCCCACTGTTAAAAATCATCCAAATCCATAAAGTACCACTCCAAAACCACTAGTGTGCTTCATTAATAAGTACGCCTGTGTGTATGCTCACACCATTTTATGAGTGAATTATCCAGTCCGCATATTGGTTTAGTTACAAATTCTCCCAAGAACACAGGGATATAAATCAGCAAAACCTGGTTAAAGATTATTGCGTTTGCTAAATCCTGGTTATAAATCTTTCCACTCAAATGGAAGTTAGCAGCCAGCACATTTATTCAGCCAAATAATAATGTGCCTCCCACTCTCCTCCAGCAGAGTGGCCATACAGGAGAACGTGGATGTGATTCGCCTTCAGAAGCAGCTGTCAGACAAGAGTGCCGCCCTGCTGATCATTCAGGAGAAGTTCAATGTGCTGCAGCAGGTGAGAACTGCCCATCGCGTCCACCTGCAGCATCAAGCTGTTTACTTTGAAAGCCGTGCTAAACACTTGAAAGGGAAATGCAATGCATTCTGCTGCTTTACTGTTTATAAGATACTTGTAGGTGATAATTGGCTGTTCGGTTTGAATACAGGAATGCCTTTAATTGAGTCCACCTATTGAGTCGTCTTACTTTCTGCCTGTCTTTTCTCTCCCTATAGTCATATGAAGCCCACCTGGAGCAGGTAGAAGAAAGCAGAAATGCACATGACTTACACATCAACACAGTTATTGTTCTTTTTTGCTGATTAAAAGCATAAATACACCAAACCAGCTCTATACGGAGATCTCCGCTCTATTTTTGTTTTGAACTTCATATGCAAACCATCCCTGTCAGCACAGGAGCCAGTTTCTCATCTACAACTAAATATGCACCATACCTACTGAACAACACAGGAATATTTCTCTGTGTAGAACCACATGCATTTTAAACTGTTTTATTATCTTTGTCAGAGTCAAAGGTCACTAAAGGAGAGTCAACAGGCCCTATTGGATAAGGTTGGGGAACTGACAGAACAGCTGAAAAATGAGCGGCAGAAGACACTAACTGTGGAGGGACAGCTCGCTGCTGCCACTCGCTCACTGCAAGTTTTGGAGGAGGTACTACAGCTGATAAAATATAAAAATCTAGACAAAATGACAGTTGTGCTCAAGCCAACACCTTGTATTACACTTCAATTTTATAATAAAAACCATGGCTTAAGGATAAGATTGTTTGATGTTGCTGGATAAATTATTGTACTTTATTATTGAAATTACTCTAATCTCACTTGTCCTTGCCTCATTTCCCTCTTTTTCACTCAAACCTAATTCAATATTAAAATTTTTTATTTTATTTTTTTTACTGACATGATAAAACATTGTGTGTGTGCATGTGTCCTGTGGTAGGTTAGCGCCCTGCCCAGGGTGTCCCCTGCCCTGCGCCCTGTGCTTCCTGGGATGGGCTCCAGGCTTCCCACAACCGCTTTAGCGGGTGGATGGATGGATGGATGGATGTTAAAACATTTCTTTTTGCATCCACATTCAAATATTATACAATGAGCTGAGAAACAGCACAGAGAACAGAGAGCATGTGGATTTATTCCTGTCCTGGCTTTCAATATGCGGAAATACATAAACCAAAACACATAAAGCTCAGTTTGGTTATGTGCCCCTACATTGCCAGTGCTGTACATGCGAGTGGATGTGCTGTCCCAGCCCAGCCTGTCACTTTATCAGTCATTGCCTCTTGATAACCTCCATGTGTGAACTGGCTGTATCAGTCTCTCCTCCTCACCTAGAGCTGGTGTGTGGTGAGCTTTGTGGTGCACTATGGCTACCGTGACATCATCCAGGTGGATGCTGTACATTAAGGATGGATGAGAGCCCCTGTTCCATTGTAAAGTGCTTTGGGTGTTGTACACAAAGCAATGTACAAGTGCAACATTCATTCATTCAGTATAAGTTTTCTCTTAGTTCCAAGAACGTGTGAATGACCTGGAAAAGGAGCGGAATCTGCTGAAGGACAGTTACGACCGACTCTTGAAAAGGTGATTCTTCAATGTGGTTTTATTACTCAGGGCTGCTGGACAGGATCATACAGTACATGCATGTCAGTTGTTGTGGACAAGCGGGTGAGGCATGCGGCACAGGACGCGACATGTTGTACACACACACCACAGCACCAGGTCATCCATCTGTTCTCCCTGTCAGCACACTGTCCACCAAGGGGCAGCACACAGAGAACATCAGCCTCCTGCACGCGGATCGGAGTCAGGAGGAGCCCAGCCGGACTGAGCCACTTAGGCTGGAGGAGGAATTGAGGGCTCTGAGATGGGAGAAGGAGCAGCAGCAAGAGGAGAAGGAGGAGTGGGAGAGAATGAGGAGAGAAAAAGGAAGGGTGGAAGAACAGTGGTCTCTAGAGCAGGGTTAGTGAATCGCAGCTCAGTGTATCCAGTCCTTATTGTGCAAGCATATATGTGTGTGTACATGTGTCCTCTCTCCCAGTGTGTATGTATTTATTCATATGTATAAAATATAATTCCAGTTATTTTAAACAATCCCATGAATCTCTTGGTATCCTTCTATATGTCCATTTATTGTATCTTTGCATTAGTATGAATCTTTCATAATGTTAAATTTAGAAAACACAGACACAATTGTCAGTTATTCAAATTAAAAGCACAGTTAACTGATAACAGGTACCTCTTAGCTCTATTTTTAAATGTCCTTATCCTTTTCTTGACCTGTTTTAATACATTACATTTTACCCCCTTTGTCAACACTATGAAAGATACCTCAGCGATGCTGCGTGAAAAGCGTGATTCTCTAGAAAAGGAGGTCTTACGGTACAAGAAGGAAGTGAGGTTATTGCAGGAGAAAGTGGACTCAGTGACAAAGGTGAGCAGACCTGTGGATGAGTGATTAACGCTGACATTAATACGCCTGGTACACCAGATTGCTCATATAACACTGTATTAACCATTTCCAGCCTTTCTCTCTCCCTCTCTGTCTGTTTTTAGAAGGGTTAGAGTTAAAAGGTACTTATTAAAGCAGTGCCTTAACAGCAGCATCCTAGTAAGAATGACTACAGACCTGTATCACTGACTTCAGTTGATGCAAAAAGTTTTAATAGAAGTGAGCAAGAGAAGAATACATATCCCACGTTGCACTTGGACACAGATGGTTCACTGACAATGCAATTAGCTCTTGAAGTACCCAAAACAGATGCACAGATATTATTTGTTGCGAGTGTTTAAGGTGGCCTGGTGGCTCAATGGGTAGCGCACCAGGCTGGGAGGTACAAGTCCCCCAGTTCCTGGTTCAAATCCTGGCTAGGTGTGTCCTTGAACAAGTCACTCAGCTCTAGCTCCCTGGATACCATGTGGCTGCTCATGCCCCCCCCCCCCCAGGGGGATGGGTTAAATGCAGAGAAGCAATTTCCCTCTGAGATTAATGAAGTATATAAGAAAAGTCAAGGCAATTATTGTATCTTTAAACTGTAATATTCCTTATTAGGTAACAATACACCATGTGTCCCTCCCTAAGTCATGTGAATAGGCAGCACTCATTTATACACACTTAGTAATTCATAATAAGCCTGTTAGTGTAGTCATCTTATACAGTGTAAGCTCTTAGGAGTAAACACAGAATCTGAACTGGTCATTTGACTGTTTGGTATATAGAAAAAAGTAATGGTTCTTTTCTGTTATGTTCTGATAATATTTAATTGTTGTACACAATATGACAGCATGATTTAACAATCCGCTAGTTCAGTCAAAAAGCAAAAATGTTCCACTCTGTGTAAGCAGCAGTATGTAACACCCCTGTTTGTCATTACCCTTGTGTACCCTAGATGTCACCCTTTCTCCTGCCCCCTTTGTGCTGAGTCATTGTTGGTTCCTCGTTGTCTTGTTCTCCCTGTATTGTTAGTAGTTTCTGATTGTGTCTCGTTATCCCCTCGTTATCATTTGCCAGCCTCATCTCACTTTACCCTGTTAGTGTGCCTTTATTTACCTCCCTGCTTTGTTAGTCCTTTGCCGGTTGTTATATGTATGTATGTATGTGAACTTGCTAGAGCTGTGACCTTAATGTTACCGTTATCACTGTACCTTCATGGTCTTGTTATTAGCCTTGTTGATTCTCAGCCTTGGTTGTTTCCCCTGTTACCTGTTTGGTTTGGTTTTCCTTATTTGTATTTTACCATTGTTAAACCCCAGTTCCTATGTTACTTCCTTGTTTTGCTCTTTATTAAAACCTCCCTTTTGCACATTTGACCCTGCCTCTCTTGCCTGCTTGGCACAAATGTTACACAGTGATGAAACTTGAAGATGTGATGCAACATGTCCTTTTACAAACTATCTTTGAACAAGTTGCTGATAAAACAGACAGAAAAAACAGCCCCACTTCACATCCTCAATCCTGAACACTAATGCCTTTCTTTTGGTAATTAGCTCAGAGACCCCAAATGTAAAAACAACAAAAACAAATATTTGTTTGTTCCTCTGTCAATCAAAGCATTGAACAGAAGTTCACTTTTTAAGTATATGTTCAGCACAGTGGTGCAAATGTTGTGCGTTATATTATCGAATACTTTAGTGCTTTATTTATTAAACTTACACAGGTCTTTTTGAAGTGTACATATATACAAATATGTGTATCTAGACAATTTCCGTCAAGGCACATTAAAGTTTGTCTTTCTCTTTTTTGTATTCAGGCATTTGATATGAGTGTGGAGGATCTCAGTGAAACACTTCTGCAAATCAAGGTGTGTCATTTTTATGATGCAATCTGTAAACGTTTAACTGAAATACTGAAATGTTTTTAACTATGTAACAGCAAAACGGAAATACAAAATGCACTTTTACAAATCGATCCCCTTTGAAGGCTTTTCGACAAGAACGTGAAGAAAAAGAAAAACTGCATTTTTTGGGGGCTGATGGGAAGGAGGAGGACTGCTCTCGAGAGTTGGTCGACCTGAGAGCCTCACACGCTGAAACCGTGTTAGAGCTTCAAAAGACCAGAGAGATGCTGCAGATACAGTGTCGCATCAACAACGACTTCCAGGTGCACCCTTCATGCACACATACACACACACACACACACACACACACACATATATGCACACATTCTGACAGTCCTGCCTTTACAATGGTGAGATACAGTCTGTGAGGCCTTTGAATTTTTCCTGATATCTATTAATTTCTTCCAAAAAGTGATCTAATCTTCATCTAAACCCCAATAATGGATACACAAGGTCTGCCTAAACTAATAACACACAAATGTGCTTTCAATTTTCTTGAATTGAATCATTCAATGTCCAGGGTGCATTCAAAGAAATTACAGATGTTTTCTCATCACCGTGTCCACTCTCACATTAAGTCACGCCACGTGACCCATCTGGACATTCGCTTAACTCCTTTCAATACTCATGATTAGTTCTGTTACTCTGCCAGGCTGAATTAAACAACCTCACAAAGAAAGGAGACAGAGAGAAGGAAGAGAACAAAAAGAGGATAGCAGAGAAGGACAGACTGTTGGAGAGAAAAGACAAAAGAATCATCGCTTTACAGGGTAGGAATAACTGCCGTGCTTTTAATATGTGAGCATAAATATTATACACATACTTTACAGCCTGAAAATAACATTATGCACTCATAAAACATGAATTTATACTTGGAACAGCATTGTACGTATATTCCATAAACTTTAGCTACCTTACTGCATTTTGACATACTGGATTTACTAAATTGATATTTGATAGGTGAGCACAGTTAAAAGTATGTGGTGTATAATATTCTAAAGAATATATGCCTCATACACTGTGGTATTGTGTAGTATTCCAATAAGTGCATATACCACATTGGTGACCAGTTACAAGGCAGAGACACAGCTTAGCAGGATCTGACAGGACTAACATCTGGCTCTTTCAAGCTGTTCTGTCACTTCACTCTTAGCCCAGCTGAAGGAGTTGGCCTACAGCCGTCGGAACTACAAACAAAGCATGCCAGTTCAGTACAGCTGTGCCGGGGACACCCAGGGTGAAGCGGAAGACGACATCATCTTCGGGCAGCTGCAAGCCGGAGAATCTCTGCTGGAAATTCACCTGAGGGGAGCCAGTTTCACACCTGCGGGCCTACGGCACATGAGGCGAGGCTTAGAACAGAATGAGGGTGACGTGGCTGGTCAGGAGGTTGTGACTTTTTGCACCTATGCCCTCTTGGACTTTGAAATGCACTCCACTCCTTTGGTGTCAGGAGTACAAGCCAACTACGGCTTCACCTCTCGCTACCCACTGTCCCGACACGACCTTAGCAGGCTTGACGTGATCGGGGGCAAGGTAAAAGCTGAGGTGCACCAAGCTCTCGGTGGCATCCACTTTATCACCTGTGGACATGCTTGGATCCCACTGTCAGGAGCCTTAGAGAAGAAAGGGGTGTGCATGAATGGGAGAGCCAGTATCAAAGGTACAGCTGAAGTATTCTAACATCGTACTCTGTCCAGTTCCCTTCTAAACTACTCTAATGCTTTGTTGTTTGTCTCGGGTGATGTAATACAGAAATACATCCTAGTATAGTGCTGCTTGTCTAAGGCTCACCCTGGTGAAATTAGTTTTAGTGTGCCAAAACTGTGTTAATCCCAGATCATTAAACCATTGAGTCCCTACAGGCTTTGAAGATGAGGTGATGGGGGTGCTGGAGTTCTGGGTGCGTCTGTATCCGCCTGTGGAACCTGTTGACAGGCCAGGAAAAGAATGGTCAGATA
Source organism: Chitala chitala (assembly GCA_025773905.1). Lineage (NCBI taxonomy): Eukaryota > Metazoa > Chordata > Actinopteri > Osteoglossiformes > Notopteridae > Chitala > Chitala chitala. Next base: position 1,134 of record JABJVR010008288.1, on the reverse strand, counting down.
CACTGCCAGACAGGCAGGCAGTGATAAGGACACCTATACAGGGGGCTTACAGTTGGAAGGACAGAGCCAAAGAGGTACTTACAAAGTAGGAAGTGTAACTGATTTACAGCAACATTCCTTTTGATAACCTGACTTTTAAGTGAATAATAATACAGTTTGCATGACAACTGGTAGCATTGTATAAGACAATTAATAAAATGTGCTTTCAGCTATATTTAATAAAAAATTATGCTCATACCTGTGTACACTAATCATATTCACATACTTGTACATTCTTCCATATTTGTCATATTTATATTTTCAATATAACTGATGCCCGTGTTCATCCTCACCCCAGGAGATGTTTGACTTTGGTGGAGGAATCCCGAACGAGCTGGAAGTGGTGCTGGAGCGATGCGTGGGCCTTAGCACGCGCTGGCCGGGACTACTTCCAGACGCTTACCTGTTGTACCGCCTCTATGACCTGCCGCCACACGTTTCTCCCACCGTCCCCAGCTGCACAGACCCTGTGTTTAACGACTCAGCATCTTACCCGCTGGCAGTGAGCTCAGATGTGCTGGCCTACCTGCAGGGAAGGAGCCTGTGGGTCTACGTGTTTGATGACAGTGATGATCGGGTTCCACCAGCCTACCTAGCCAAGACCCCAATCCCTCTGCGGGCACTGGCAGTGGGCCGACACATCAGAGGTGAGAAGAAAGGAAAGCACGTCACTGAGTGGAGCACTTAGGCTATCAGGGTAAGATAGGTGTTCTTACATTAGCCTGCTGTCAAGTATCTGGACTGCTGCTGCTTCCTATCAGGTGACTTTCGGCTGCTTCCACTTCCTGTCAGATGACTTGATGCTGCTTCCACTTCCTGTCAGGTGACTTTGTGCTCCGAGATTCAGGGGGCAGTCCTCGAGGCATGGTGAGAGTATATCTCCGATGGAAATATCCCTTTCAGCCACCAGAAGAGTTCCCAAGGTGGAAGGAAATGAACAGTCAGATGGGAGAGAGAACTCAAACACAACAGAGGCCTATCGCCAAACCTAGGGTGAAGCACTGTGCGTGCGTGTGCGTTCGCGTGTGTGTGTGTGTGTGTGTGTGTGTGTGTGTGTGTGTGTGTGTGTGTGTGTGTGTGTGTGTGTGTGTGTGT